>JACEEZ010023322.1:17500-20000 GCA_016584305.1 Chionoecetes opilio
GCGCTGATGTTTGATCCACAATGCGCATGCTAATGCTTCTTAACGAAACATAGACCTTTCTATCAACTGCAACAACAAACAAACATCAAAAACAAACACAACAATAATATTAAAAACCCATCTTGGCAATTAATAATATTACTGTATCCATACTCTAGCAAGCACCCAACAAACGCAGTTACATCACACATTCATATAGAAAGAGTAATTATGCAAATTAAAATCCTATAGCTATTTTTTTTATTCTGGGTCGAGATGGGGATCTTTGTTGGCCGTAAGGATGGTGAGAGCCACGGGCCCGCGCCTGCTCCCCTTCGTAGTCTGCGTGTGTGCGTGACTGATTGGGTGTCAGTTTCGTGCGTGTGCGTGCAGGCGTGTGGGGTCGGTCCATGCGAGTCTCACTACTTTAACAGCGCCGGACCTCATGCCTCAACGCAAATGCTCGCATATCTTTAACGTAATAACATTGAAGTCGCCACCTACAGTTAAGTCGCCAGGCTCCAAATATTACGATTATAGCATCACTACTGATTTTTATGCCCTGAAGAGTACACAGTATTTATATCATGACTGTATAATACTAACCCTTTTCATCGCGTTTGTTTTGAATGATTGTATCTGCAATATAACTGCTTCGCAATTTTGCTTCCTCAAGTTTTTCTTCGCCCGATGAACAGACATAAAAACATAGCCTTTCGGGCGGCAAAACACAGACTTGCCAGATCTTTCAAAACTTTAATATAATTTATTTCACGTTGGCAGAGAAATTTTTATATATCCAAGCATCTTCCCGACTAATCTATATAAGACTTGTTTTACTGTACCTCTAATTTCCGAATTCCCCGAGTGGCGACTCACTGTTGGTTAAAATACTATCTGGCGACTTTACTGTAGAGGTATAGTGAGGCCGCCCAATCGGTTTTAATTTTGCCATTTGTTTATTTATAGCCCTAATATGGACACAGCTGAAGACACAAAATGACACAGACTTTCCAGATAGCCCCCTTCTAACTTTCCTGAAAATCATGGATGTACAATGTAATATTAACGCCACCGACACGTCTGTAATACCAAGGAAACGTAGAACTGGCGACTTTTTTTTTTTTTTTTTGTCCCTGTTATCTACGGACAGACACCCTATAGCCTCCTCCATAAACTTAGGCGTGAGCTAAGTCAACCCCCCGACAGCTCTTTGTTAGCCCCCCCTGTGGCCCCCCCCCAACAAAGGCAGCACAATGTAAACAACAACCAACCAACAACAACACTGACAGAACAAACTTCACTACAGAGGGATTTTTTGATTTTGTCACCCTCTGTAGTGAAGATTGGGCTCGTCCAGTGGTCACCCGATGTTAAGTAGTGAAGATATTGTTGATTGGGTAGTGAGGATACGAGGTGCACCAATCACTCCCCTCATAGAATGGGAGGCAAGGGGCGTGGCTTCTTTATCTTGGGGGGCATTTTTTACATTAAAAAAAAATAGACATAGGGAGTATATTGCACAAACATGTTACTATAACCCCTGTACTAATAAACCCCTGTTATTATAACCCCCATGTTACTATAAAACCCATGTTACTATAACCCCCATGTTACTATACCCCCATGTTACTATAACCCCCATGTTACTATAAACCCCATGTTACTATAAACCCCATGTTACTATAACCCCCATGTTACTATAACCCCCATGTTACTATAAACCCCATGTTACTATAAACCCCATGTTACTATAACCCCCATGTTACTATACCCCCATGTTACTATAAACCCCATGTTACTATAACCCCATGTTACTATAAACCCCATGTTACTATAAACCCCATGTTACTATAAACCCCATGTTACTATACACCCATGTTACTATAAACCCCATGTTACTATAAACCCATGTTACTATAAACCCCATGTTACTATAACCCCCATGTTACACTAAACCCCATGTTACTATAAACCCCTTTACTATAAAACCCATGTTACTATAAAACCCATGTTCCTATCAAACCCATGTTACTATAACCCCCATGTTACCATATAACCCCCGTTACTATAACCCCATTGGGGCGTTTTATTTTTTTTTTTTTTTTTTAAAAACCTATAACCCCATGTTACTATAACCTCCCATGTTACTAAAATACACCCCATGTTTACTATAACCCCCATGTTTACTATAAAACCCCATGTTACTATAACCCCATGTTACTATAACCCCCATGTTACTATAACCCCATTTACTATACCCCCCATGTTCTAATAAACCCTAATGTTACTATAACCCCCTGTTACTATAAACCCATGTTTTACTCATCCCCCCATGTTACTGTAAAACCCCCATGTTCATAAACCTGTTACTATAACCCCCCATGTTACTATAAACCCCCATGTTACTATAACCCCCCTGTTTACTATAACCCCCATGTTTACTATAACCCCCATGTTACTTTACTATAAACCCATGTTACTATAGCCCCCCATGTTACTTAACCCCCATGTTACTATA
>JACEEZ010023322.1:25000-54579 GCA_016584305.1 Chionoecetes opilio
TAGGTGTGGAGAGGTGTGGGCGTAGTGGCAGGTTTGTATTTTGGTATTTTTCATATTTTTTTCTGTATTTTTTTTGTGTTTTTATTTATTATTATTATTATTTATTTTTTTTTTTTATTTTTTTTTATCTTATTTTTTGTTGTATGCCGTGCAATTTATTTCGTTGATTCTTTTTTTCTTTTTTTTCTACATTCATATAACTTTCTTATTTTTCTCACTAATTTCAACTCCTTTTCTATTTAACTTTCTCTTTGTTTCTCTCCTTTCTCTAACTTTCGTGACATTTTTCTCACTATTTTTACCTCGTTTTTGTCCAAACTTGCCAACCTTTTTTCATTCATCTTAAAACAATGAAAAATAAAATTATACTTTATCTTCATTAGGGAATAGCAAAAACATACGGTAACTAAATAAAGAAGCAAAAAAAAAAAGTTATAAAAATACACAATATGAGCTAGATATATGATTTTTCTGTCATTCGGAAATGAAAATGAGGCCATGGTGAAGGAAGAGGAAAAAAAAATATTTAAATATTTTTTATTTTTTTTATAAATAAATAAAAAGTACAAAAAAGGTAGGTACGGTAGGGTAAAGTTAGGGTAACGGTAGGTAAAGGTAGGGTAACGGTAGGGTAAGGTAGGGTAACGGTAGGGGAAAGGTGGGGTAACCGGTAGGGTAAAAGGTATGTAACGGTAGGTAAAGGTAGGGTAACGGTAGGGTAAAGGTAGGGTAACGTAGGGTATGGTAGGGTAAGGTAGGGTAATGTAGGGTAAAGGTAAGGTAATGTAGGGTAATGGTAGGGTATGGTAGGGTAGTGGTAGGTAATGGTAGGGTAAATGGTAGGGTATGGTAGGGGTAATGGTAGGGTTATGATAGGGTAAAGGGGTAATGGGTAGGGTACTGGTAGGGTAGTGGTAGGGTAAAGGTTAAAGGGTAGGGTAATGGTAGGTAGTGGTAGGGTAAAGGTAGGGTAGTGGTAGGGTAAAGGGCAATGGAGGTAATGGTAGGGATGGTAGGGTAGTGGTAGGGGTAATGGTAGGGTAATGGTAGGGTAAAGTAGGGTAGTGTAGAGTATGGTAGGGTTTTTTAAAAAATGGGGGGGGGGGGGGAAAAGTAGGGTAAAGGTAGGGTAGTGGTAGGGTAATGGTAGGGTAACAGGTAGGGTATGGTAGATTAGGTAGGGTAATGGTAGGGTAAAGGTTCGGGTAATGGTAGGGTACCGGTAGGGTATGGTAGGGTAAAGGTAGGGTAATGGTAGGGTAACGGTAGGTAATGGTAGGTTAAAGGTAGGGTAATGGTAGGGTAAAGTAGGGGTAATGGTAGGGTAAAAAGGGTAGGGTAATGTTAGGTTAGGTTGGTTAGTGGTTAGGGTTAGGTTAGGTTATTTTGGGTTTATTAGGTTTAAGGTAGGGTTAGGTTAGGTTTAGGTTAGGTTAGTTTTGGTGGGTGGTTAGGTTAGGGGTTAGGTTTTAGGTTAGGTTAGGTTGGTAGGTTGGTAAGGTTAGGTTAGGTTGGGGTATGGTTAGGTTGGTAGGTTGGGTTTGGTTAGGGTAGGTTAGGTAGGTTAGGGTTTAGGTTTAGGTTAGGTTAGGTTTAGGTTAGGTTAGGTTTTAGGGGTTGGTTGGGTTTAGGTTGGGTTTAGGGTTTAGGTTGGGGTTGGTGGGGTTTTTAGGTTAGGTTAGGTTAGGTTAGGTAGGTATGGTAGGAAAGGTTGGGTATGGTTAGTAGGTTAGGTTATGTTAGGTTAGGTTGGTAGGTTAGGTTATTAGGTTAGGGTTGTAGTTGGTTGGTTAGGTTATGGAGGTTGTTAGGTTAGGTTGGTATGGGTTAGGTTAGGTTAGGTTAGGTTGGGTTAGGTAAAAAGGTTGGGTTTAGGTTAGGTTAGGGTATGGTTGGTTATGGTTAGGTTTAGGTTTAGGTTAGGTTAGGGTTTAGGTTAGGGTTTAGGGTTAGGTTTGGGTTAGGTTTAGGGTTTAGGTTGGTTATGTGGGTTAGGTTTAGGTTAGAGGTTAGGTTTAGGTTTGGTAGGTTAGGTTGGGGTTAGGTTAGGTTAGGTATGGGTTAGGTTAGGTTAGGTATGGGTTAGGTTTAGGTGGGGTTTATGGTTAGGGTAGGTTTAGGTTAGGTTAGGTTAGGTTAGGTTTAGGGTTAGGTTTAGGTAGGTTAGGTAGGGTAGGTTTATTTTGGGTTAGGGTTAGGTTAGGGTTTAGGTTTAGGTTATGGGTTTGGTTAGGTTAGTTGGTTAGGTTAGTGTTAGGGGTTAGGTTAGTGTAGGTTTTGGGTTTGGTTGGGTTTAAAGGTTAGGTTAGGTTAGGTTAGGTAGGTTAAGGTTAGTTAGGTTGGTTTAGGTGGTTAGTAGGTTAGGTTAGGTTATGTTAGGTAGTTGGGGTTTGGGTTTAGGGTTAGGTTTAGGAAAGGTTAGGTAGGTTAGGAAAGGGTTTAGGTTATAGGTTAGGTTAGGTTAGGTATGGTTTTGGTTTAGGTTATTTGGGTTTAAAGGTTTTAGGGTGGTTAGGTTAGGTTGGTGGTGGTTGGTTGGTTTGGTTTGGTTGGTTATTGTTATTTTTTGGGGGTTTTAGGTTAGGTGGTTGGTTAGGTTTGGGTTTTTAAAATTTTGGNGATACGAGGGGGGTTCTCAGTCATATCTGAAGGTGTGAACTCTCCGACACACACACACACACACACACACACACACACACACACAGTCACACAGTCACACACACACATATCTTTGAAATAATTATATTAATAATAAAATAATAATAATAATTTGGATGATAATAATAATAACAATAATGAAAATGATGATGCCATTATTAACCATAATAATAGTAGACTAAGACTAATAATAATAATAATAATAATAAAAACAATAATGAAAATGTGAGCTAGGCTAGATTTGTATAGTGATGCCTGTGTGATATGTAATGATCCGTTTTCTGTGATGGTCTGCCCTCAGGGGTAGAGGGAGGGAGGGAGGTTTCACAGAGCGGCATTGTCAGCTGAGCTGCAATCGGCCAATGATAACACGCGCCTCAGATTCTGAGGTTCTGAGCCAATGAGCGTTACGCTACCATACGTGTCTCGGCAGTCGGAGTAGTCACTATCTTGGTCTTGGCACTAGTCAGGAGTCTGTTTCGAGAAAAAAAAGAGAAAAAACTAAAAACATAATACCGAGATCCAATATCGACTAAATAATATATCGATACCGGTATACCGGAAAATAAAAATACCGGTATTTCGGTATACCGGATACCGGTGCACATCCCTACTGCCTAATCTTATCCAGGCAGCCGTCGTGGAAGGTTCTGCTACTCTCGCTCATACCTCAACGCACAACAGTGTAACAGCTGGGCCTGGGCCCTCGGGGCTCGGGTTGCTGAGCTGATCTACACTACTGCCTGGGCTTCGTCATTTTCACTTTCAACGTTTCTCTGGACCTGACAGCCACCACAGTGAGCGGGATTTAGTCCCAGTGCTCCGTGTTAACAGCTAGTTAAATGATTTAGCTGAACTGTAACTCTGTGTTGTGATTCCTGTGAACCTAGGCGCTCCCCACAGGGTTGTAGCGTGGCCACCGAGATGACAAGGCCTGATGCATCGCCCTTGACGTCACACCATGTAGATCCCACCCGCTCCGCTCCCCGTACAAGTTTACCTACCTAATATAATGTTTATCAGTATAAAAGATATACTGTTATCTTCGGAAATGTTTGTTCTATAATATTATCAAATAAAGAATCGTAAAACACACAAAAGAAATGCTATTATGAGACTTTCAAGAAATATGCATTACTTGAATGACGCCAGAGACGAACTCTTCGCCATATAATATTTTGCTGGAAAACCTTTTACCTGGAGAATATCAATAGCAGCGGAATTTAATTAGCTTTCCATTGATATATTTCGTTTAGTCATAAATGAATTAGCAGGATGCATAAATTAGCGTTAACTAAATATTAAAAATCATGAAATCGGGTAATTTCCTACCTAATATGTTTATCACTATAAAAGATATACTGTTATCTTTGGAAATGTTTGTTCTATAATATTATCCAATAAAAAACCGTAAAACACACAAAAGAAATGCCATTATGAGACTTTCAAGAAATATGCATGTCGAATCTTCGCCATTTAATATTTTGCGAAAAAACTTTTTACATGGAGAATATCAAGAAGCAAAATTTAATTAGCTTTCCATTGATATATTTCATTTTCTGATAAATGAATTAGCAGCATGCATAAATTAGCGTTGACTAAGTAAATAACATCATGAAATCGGGTAATTTTTCCCGATTGATGAGGTTATTTATTTAGTTAACGCTAATTTATGTATAGTTCTAATTCATTTATCAGAAAAGGAAATATATCAATGGAAAGCTAATGCAATTCCGCTTCTATTTATGTTCTCCATGTAAAAAGTTTTCACGGAAAATATTAAATGGCGAAGAGTTTAAGTTAATGCATTTTCTTGAAAGTCTCATAATGGCATTTCTTTTGTGTGTTTTACAGTTTTTTATTTGATAATATTATAGAAAAAAAGATTCCAAAGATAACAGTATGTCTTTTATACTGAAAACATTATATTAGGTAGGTAAACTTGTACGAGGAGCGGAGCGGGTGGGATCTACATGGTGTGACGTCACGGGCGATGCATTAGGCCTTGTCATCTCGGTGGCCACAGTTGTAGTGGCTGCCTAGGAGGTCCTTGTTTGTTTACCGCTTTTGCTAAAACGTGGTTGCAGATTCATTCTGTCGCTCTTAGCGTCCCTTGGTGTGATACAAAGTCGAACCCTGCTGGTCTCTAGCGTAGGACCAGTGACACAAGGGGCCATCAGAGGGCTAGTTAAAGGAGGCACCAAGGGTGGGAAACCTGTTGTTACGGACAGGCGAAGACCCTCCCGGGCAGCTCCACTTGTGTCCTGCGACGCTCATTAGTGGGCGGGACACGCTGGTGTGGTAGCTGTAGGCAGAGTTTTGTGTTGCAGTTTGAATTTTAAATTTGTTTTGATTTTTGTTACAATTGTGCCTATAGCGCCTGTAAGCAGTGACTTCTAAAATGGTAGACCCTGGAGGTTCACTTGAGGGCTGTAATGGTTGGCTTTCGCCCAAATTGGTGGCGCAGGTAGGGTATTTATAGTGTCGCCTGTGATTAGAGGCTCATGTCCACCCCCCTGTCCTTCGATGCACTCGCAATCCAGGTAGAGTTAATGGGCAGGGCATATAGGTGTTCTTAGGCCACTCGGCGGTGCAGAAATATTTTGGTTCTCATCGAGGATCGAACTCGGATCACCGAGAACGCCACTCGGAAACGCTATCCACTCTGCTACCGGGTCCCGTAGAATACAATTGCTATTGTTATTAATTGTTGATGAATTGGTATCGTAATCTATATGTTATCTGTATTCCTATGTTGTGTTTAAACTAGCAGTCATGCATTTGTGATCGTTATTCTGTGATCTTATCGTTCTAAACTTCTACCTAGATATTTTCACATCGGGACGTATCATATACCAACATAATCAGGAAAGCGTTTAGATTCAGGAACGCGTTTAAAATAATAGTACAATGAACAATAGCTGAGCACTAGGAGTTGAAAGAACAAATGTGAGAAAATGTTTGAGCTACTTTATTTTGCCGTTATTTTCGTATAATTGATATTAATGTTGCAGATTTATGCTAATATTAATTTTCTCAGGAAGACGATGTTAGCCCCAGTTTTTGTTTCTTCTTCAATATCAAATGGTGGTGTCAGAAAACTGATTGGGACTTAAAGGTGTGTGAAGCCAGATGGTCGCCGCACTAGGCTGCGGGCGTCACTCATCACAATACAGCGGGATGCGGGACTCGCTCTCTACGCCTCTTGAGTGAGTGTAAATTTAATAGCTTCAATATCCTCTCATATCGAAGGTTACGCATCCACTGGATCATTTTAGTCTTTAATGCATTAAAGTATAAACTCTGCACTTATGCTTTGAACAGTCCTGGTAATTAATCCGAAAACCATATTATCTCGATTTCTAGCATCAATACATTGTTTCCTAGGACGGAGGTCTGAGCTTACCCGCACACCCAAGTCTTTCTCCCCTTTTGATCTTTTCAGCGATACATTGCGTATAGTGTACCTATTACCAGGATTTTTTCTACCAACATTAAATACGCGAGACTTGTTAATATTAAATTCCATCTGCCACCTGACTACCCACACGTATAACTTATTTTATTTAAAAAACAGGGAGGATAATTAAATAAGTTAAATAGGGAGACAATTCACAAATAGGGTGGTAAATGATTGGAATGGTAATCAGTCATCAGGTAGTTAGTGCGGAGTCAATAGGGAGTTTTAATAGGAGGCTGGACAATTTCATGGATGGGGATGAAAGGTAGATGTAGGTGGTGTTCAGTAACAGGAACTACCACGTGTAGATCTCACGACCACTTGTAGCTTCCTTATTTTCCTATGTTCTTAAGTCTCCCTGCAAACCGTTTATATCTGACTGTGATCTAATAATACTACCTATCTTAGTATTATCAGCAGACATGCTGATATCACTGTTCACACACATATCACACTATCTAAGACTAAGTCGTTGATGTAATAAAAAATAGTAAGTCTAAGTTTCGTAATCTGATTTATTCGGCCGTAGATACTCTCGGCCCATTTAATTCTTCAGTTTCATTATTTGTAATTTTTTCTCACCTTCACTGTTTTTATTAAGTATACATTCATCGTCTTATTACATAATAATGTGAATATAAGCACACCACAGAGTTATATACCTAGAGAGCGAGTCCCGCATCCCGCTGTATTGTGATGAGTGACGCCCGCAGCCTAGCGCGGCGACCATCTGGCTTCACACAGCTTATTCCCAATCAGTTTTCAGACACCACCATTTGATATTGAAAAGAAAATTGGGGCCACCATCGTCTTCCTGAGAAAATGTTGTATCTTCTTAGCATAAATCTGCAACAATAATATCAATTATATGAAAATGACGGCTAAATAAAGTAGCGCACAAACATTTCCTCACAATTTTTTTCTTTCAATCCTTAGTGATCAGCTATTTATCATCGTACCAAATTTTTTTTAAGCACGATTCCTGAATGTACACGCTTTTCTGATTATGTTGGTACGTCTATAAATAATACGTCTCGATGTGAACATATCTAGACCTAGGGGAATATTTTGTTTCTGACCTTCAATTATATTGTTAACGAAAAATGTACATCCCTCATCAGTGCGGGACCTTACTGACCCCACCCCCTGTAAAGACCTGATATGATCTTTCTAATCTTGTTCCTCCAACAATAAGCCTGGTCTCACCTAACCTATAACAAACCTTCACCTAAAAAAAAATCGCCACCGGTGTTGTGTGAAATATTGTCAACGCGCGAAATCCTGTAGACCCCTCCATATTTCACTCACTGGTTTAACAGCTTAACTGCTGCCCTGATACATGTTAAAGGCAACATTGAGCCACTAGGTTTCCATGCGAACACTTAAAAGTAATAATAGTTACTCAAAAGCTTATAATATCCACGTCAAAAAGTTCAAACAGGAGTACGGTTCTTATCAGGTATAATTATTATGCTTTGTCTGGATACCAGTGCATCTAACTACTCTCATAAAATAATAAGTGTCTCAGAGTACCCTGTAACATGTTTCAGGGCAGCAGTAAGCTATTAAACATGCAAATCAAAGTGAAAAAGCTTAACCTTCTCGTAGGTTACCTACGTATATTCTTTGATTTGCATGTTTAACAGCTTTACTGCTGCCCTGAAATATGTTACAGGGTACTCTGAGCTACATATTATTTTATGAGTAGTTAGATGCACTGGTATCCAGACAAGGGATATTAATGATACCTGATTAGAACCGTACTCTTATTTCAACTTTTGACGTGGATATTTAAGCTTTTCAGTCACTATTATTACTTGTAAGTGTTCTCATGAAAAGCTTGTGCCTCTATGTTGCCTGTGATGCTGTTATTCCCACGGGCGCCCTCTCTCCCTCCCTCGCCCTCTGTCCTCTCTCTCTCTCTCTCTCTCTCTCTCTCTCTCTCTCTCTCTCTCTCTCTCTCTCTCTGACACACTATCACACAATGAGGAATATACATAATGTGAAATTAAAAATACTTTAATTATAGATATTTACAACAATATTATTGGCTACATCATTCCACAAACTAAACAACACACACAACACACACACACGTAATAATGAGCTCCAAGCTTAATAATGAGCTCCAAGCTCGCACTGAAGGGTGAAAACTGGCGATCGCGAGCCAGTTCGGGTGGAAAAGACCATGGGTGAACACACACATACATATATAATGGAATACACACCGGGATGGTTTACACCTTGCTCTCAGTGTTACGAATATATTTTGCTATAACCATTATTTTTTCCAAAAACACAAGAATGTAAATATTTTAAAAGTTACTTCATCCTGTCTGATGGAGGAAGGACCCAGTTGAAGGGCTCAATGGAAGGAGGAAGGGAGGGAGGGAGGGAGCTGTTAAATTGTCATTAGTTGTGGGTGCGGGATTTAAAACTACGATTACCCTTCATTAACACCTACTGCCAGACAAGCCACTACTACCACCACTACTGCTACTACTATTACTACTGCTATGCGTTTGGCTATGAAACTAGTCTTATTTGAATCGTTCGTATATTCCTATTCTGTGTCATAGACCACTGGACTGTTCACGCGACAATGTTTTGAATTGCGGGGGTGCATAGGGGCCCGCGGGGCGCCCAACAAAGAGATATAGGGTCTATGTACTATCATATAGACTGGTTTATCAGTATATATGGTATACTGTAATCTTCGTAAATGTTTGTTCTATAATATTATCAAATAAAAAAGAGTAAAACACGCTAAAGAAATGCCATTACGAGACTATGAAAAATATGCATGAACCCTTTAATATTCACTTAACTCTTCGCCATTTAAACTTTGCGAGTCAACTTTTATCATGAAGGGGATCAATAGAAGTGCAATTTTATTAGCTTTCCATTGATGTATTTCGTTATCTGATAAATGAATTAGAACCATGCATAAATTAGCGTTAACTAAATATATAAAATCATCAATCGGGTAATTTTCCAGATTGATGAGGTTATTTATTTAGGTAACGCTAATTTATACATGGTACTAATTCATTTATCAGAAAACGAAATACATACGTAAATAAATAACATCATCAATCGGGAAAATTACCCGATTGATGATGTTATTTATTTACGTATGTATTTCGTTTTCTGATAAATGAATTGTACCATGTATAAATTAGCGTTACCTAAATAAATAACCTCATCAATCTGGAAAATTACCCGATTGATGATTTTATATATTTAGTTAACGCTAATTTATGCATGGTTCTAATTCATTTATCAGATAACGAAATATAGCAATGGAAAGCTAATAAAATTGCGCTTCTATTGATACCCTTCATGATAAAAGTTGACTCGCAAACCTTTAAATGGCGAAGAGTTGAAGTGAATATTAAGTTCATGCATATTTCTTCATAGTCTCGTAATGGCATTTCTTTAGCGTGTTTTACTGTTTTTTATTTGATAATATTATAGAACAAACATTTACGAAGATTACAGTATATCATATATACTGATAAACCAGTCTATATGATCCGTATATATATATATGAATCCGAGCGGCCCTCCGACTTCGGGCCCTTGCGCGACAGGCCGATATTCCGTGCGCAGTCCAGGTATATAGTGGTCTATGTCTGTGTGTGTGTGTGGTAGGTATGAAAGAGGTTGGCTGTATAGGGCGGAGGGAGGCTATGGGAGGGGGGGGGCATCGAAGGAGAGGACTCAGGGGAGCTATAAAGCCGGAAAGGTGTGAAACCGGTGTGGCTATTTAGGCGGTAAGAGGAGCCGAGCGAAAATTTGTAGACAAGGAAGAGATATGAGAACGTGATGGGCTTGCCTCACCCCAAGTGTATACAAAATATGTGGAGTGACTGTACCATAATATGCCACAAATTAGTACCAACATAATGTAAAATATGGGTGGTAAAAGTTTCAATTAAACTAATTAAATCTGAACCACATTTGGCAAAATTCTAGAGTCCTTTCCCGCCCTTATTAGTGGTTTTATTTTCTCTAGACCTTCACAAATCCCTTCAGATACCTCTAAAACGTAATAATAAAGTGGGGGAGAGATTAAAAAAAAAAAATGTATTACTAACCTAACCTAACCTAACCTGGTAAAATTGTAGTCCTTTCCCACCCTTATATCTCGTTAGGAGGTTATTGGTTAGGTTGTAGTGAGGTTAGGTTAGAAATTTTATTTTGGAGTCCAGGGCCGGGGTAATGTAGGGGGGAGGGGGGTTGAAGGGGGCACCTCTTCCCCACTTTATAATTACGTTTTAGAGGTATCTGAAGGAGTCTGTGAAGGTCTGAAGAAAAAATAAACACTAATAAGGGCGGGAAAGGACTATAATTTTACCCCACATTTCATTCAGGGCCCCGCACTCCCACTGGCCTAGGGCCCCGCACACCATAAATCCGCCCCTGGCGTCGGCCATCTCTTTTTTTTACAATTCGTAACTCCTACCGTACAGCATAGACCCCCCCCTTAAAACAACATTTTATGTGGCGTAGGCCAATTTTTTTTTTTTACAATTCTTAGCCCTACCGTACAGCATAGACCCCCCTAAAATAAAGTTTTATGTGGCGTAGGCCAATTCTTTTTTTGTATCAGTAATTAGTATGTATAAGGTAACCTCTAAATAAGGAAAATAACAATAATTTGATTCAAATTTACTTTTAACATTTATTTTTGGACAAAGAGTTCCTGGGAAAGACAGTTTAGATTGATATATAGCCAGAGCTGGGCTGTATTTTAATACGTTTGTATTTAAATACATTTGTGTATTAAGAAATCTATTTATTAATACATTAGTTTTCATGTATTTAAATACAGTAATTAAATACTTTAATGAGTATTTAAATACAATGTATTTATATATATATAATATAATAAAAAAACAAAAAATGTATTCTATTTTTTTTTTTTCAGTTAATTTGGCCATAAACCCGCCCAACTATCTGGCAATCCTGATGTTACAGTGAACCAGTGTTTCCACTTTCAGGAAATTTCCTTATTTTAAGGAAATTTAGGCCTGAGAAGGAAACTTCTAAGGCAACGCAAAATCTAAGGAAATCCTAAGTAAATAATTTTTTTCTTCACACATTGCTAGAGATATATAGATTAAGATTAAATAGCCAGGTGAGATGATAATATTAACACATTTTATTTGCCTTTGACAAAATGACCAAAGAACACATTCTCGGTCCTAATTTCTTATCATATTCATATCTATAGCATTTACCACAGCTAGACTATTGGGGAATGGGGAGGAGGGAGGTGGAGCAAATTTAAGGTGGTGGGTGGCGACGGGCTGATGTGAGCCGCGGGACAGGGGGATAGAGCTCTAACGACAAGTTCAGTTCCTGTCCTGCTGTCTGATAAGCGTGTCTGGGATTCTGTTCTCATCAGTCACTAGTATTCGGTGCTTCCTCCAGCCATTTCTATACTGTATTTAGCTCCAAGAATTTCATATTGTTGAAAGTGTGCAAACTTTTATGATAATAATGCAACTCGAACATTATGTCAGGGAGTGGATTCCATAGTGTCGTAGATGGCTTATAGAATTTTCAAAGGAATGCATACTTATATTGCAAATAGAAGAAAGAGTTTGGAAATTTAGATTTCATATTTTTGTACCTCTGGAGATTTTGTAATTAAATAAATCAATACTAGTATTCGGACTAGTACTTTCGAAACTTAATGATTTAATTCATGGCATAAAAAATTGTGTATTTCAAATGTATTTTCAAATGTATTTGAATACAATTAATGTATTTAGTATTTAGTATTTAAATACATACGTAAAATGTATTTAGTATTTGGTATTTAAATACATTTCTCCCATGTATTTAGTATTACATTACATTGATACATATAATGTATTTAGTGCCCAGCTCTGTATATAGCATAGCATAGACATATAAATTTAGTTTACTGACCAAACCACGCATCGCGCTCTAGTGAGCTCATGAATATCAGCATATCAATATGTGCCGGCGACAAACGATTTCTACTATCACTGGCGGTAGCGTTCATGCGTTCTGAGACGACCGAAGACCGCATCACTATATATATATATATATATATATATATATATATAGAGAGAGAGAGAGAGAGAGAGAGAGAGAGAGAGAGAGAGAGAGAGAGAGAGGGGAGAGAGAGAGAGAGAGAGAGAGAGAGAGAGAGTATATACGGGCAGGAGATTTTCTCTGAGACAGATCTCGTTAAAAGTGATAGCTAGTTCAGCGTTTATTATCTTCTTAAAGATATTTTCTCTTTGCCTTAAGAGTGTCTTATTCTCTTTTGTAATCACTTTTATGACTTCGCCGTAGCTTGTCATGTTTGCTGTATCGCGATTTCGGGTCTAAGAACCCTTCTTCAGCAGCATATGGGAAAATGTTTCTCCTCAGGAGTTGAGGTGTGCATGATTAAGATGCGAAGTGAAGCGCTATTTATAGCCGGTCTGCCTGCCACGCAGCCTATTACCGATGTCGTTGATTGGTAGATAGCTTTTGCTTCTCGTCTTCTTGAGTAGGAGACGCTGATTGGTAATTTGGTCTTCGCTTGGCTTTTCTGAGAGTAGGCTGTTATTTGCTTTTGTTCTTTTCATGCTGGGTAGAGCTTGTAGGTCGTTTGCCTGTACGTTAAGTTTGGGATTGATCTCTTTTATGTACAGCGCTTCTAGGATGGGAAGTCGCCGCACATCTGCATACATGTCAACCAATTCTGTATTTTCTTCTAGAAATTTTCTTGTTATGATGATGCCATGTTTTTCTAATAGGTGACTTTTTGGGGCTCCGGAAGTTAGGTAGCAAGTAAGACGTCTGGACAGCTTCGTTGTCGTCATGCCGATGTAGGATGAGGGGAGGACTTCACAGTTTCCTCTTTTGCATGTGATCCTATATACGACATGGGACTTTTGTTTTGTCTCCTTCGTCTGGCTTAGGCTGTATATATATATATATATGTCGAGCCCCTATGTCTATATTTATTTTCATGAAAAGGCTTAAGACAAAAAGCTGCTTATCAACTGAATACTTTGGTTAGGCACAAGATGGTCATAAGGTACCTGGGCTCGTTAAGTGGGGCTGAGACACGCAGCTTATAGTTTCACACATTTTATTCTAAAATAACATAATAATCACATACAACATTATTTGTCTCTTGACAATCCTCCTGTCTTATGGAAATCTGAACCATTACGTTAACACTTGCTAAACATTCGGGATGTACTGTATATACTGGATAATGACCATAGTCACGGTCACTGCACAATCAATCAAAACTCAGTCTTTAAAGGTCACTCAGTTACTTACTATTCCCGTGGTCCACAACAGCAGGAAGACAGCCGAAGAGAGGTCCATTTCGCTATCTATTTATGTCTGAGGGGAAACTGTTTTACATCACAGGCTAAGTGCCTTATAACAAGGGTGGGTGACTAGCCAGTATATGAAACTGGTTGTTCGCTCGCTCCTCTCTGTGTATCTGTCTTCCCTTCACGGTGTCCTGTTATATACTAAATCTTATTCAGGTCATTGAACAGGCCACGAAGCCCCCCATGGTGGCCGTACTGTCGGCCCTTGCCTCATGACTCATCGCGACTAAATACGTATATGTGTTCAGACCGGTCGTAATTACGACCGTCCATGACACAGATACGTACAGGCAGCGGACACTGTTGTGAGGCTGTCGAGTATGCGTTTATCATGGTCCAAATTTCACGATAGCGTCAATAATGAAAGTGGTGGCGCTATCGTGGTTTCGAGTATGAAATGTGTGAAGGGAGCGTCAGAAAGATGACGAGGGGTCAGTCAATAATCTGAGGTGTGAAATCTCCGACACACACACACACACACCCTACACACAAAGACACACACACAGTCGCACCGTCACACACACACATATCTTTGTAAATATTAATTAATAATAAATAATAATAAGTTGATGATAATAATAATAACAAGATGAAAATGATGATGCCATTATTAACCATAATAATATAGACTAGCTAATAATAATCAATAATAATATAAAAACAATAATGAAAAGTGAGCTAGGCTAGATTTGTATAGTGCGCTGTATTATATGGTAATGATCCGTTTTCTGTGATGGTCCTGCCCTCAGGGGTAGAGGGATGGGAGGGAGGTTTCAAACAAGCGGCATTGTCATCTGAGTGCATCGACGCAATGATAAACACGCGCTCAGATTCTGAGGTTCTGACCAATGAGCGTTACGCTTACCATACGTGTCTCGGCCGTCGGAGTAGTCCTATCTTGGTCTTTGGCCCACACTATCCCAGAGTCTGTTTCCGAAGAAAAAAAAGAGAAAAAACTAAAAACATAATACCGAGATCCAATATCGACTATAATAAAATATCGATAGCGGTTATACCGAAATAAATACCGTATTTGGTATACCGGTACCGGTGGCACTGTTAGAGTGAAGAAGACATCCCTACTGCCGAATCTTATCCTATGCAGCCGTCTGGGAATGTTCTGCTACTCTCGCTCATACCTCAACGCACAACAGTGTAACAGCTGGGCCTGGGCCCTCGGGGCTCGGTTGCTGAGCTGATCTACATACTGCCTGGGCTTCGTCTTTTCACTTCAACGTTTTCTCTGGACTGACAGCCACAGTGAGCGGGATTTAGTCCCAGTGCGCCGTGTTTAACAGCTAGTTAAATGTTAGCTGAACTGTAACTCTGTGTTGTGCTTCCTGTGAACCTATGGGCGCTCCCCCAGGGTTGTAGCGTGACCACCGAGATTACAAGTCCTGATGCATCGCCTTGACGTCACAACCCATGTAGATCCCACCCGATCCGCTCCCCGTACAAGTTTACCTACCTAATCTTCAATGTTTATCATATAAAAGATCTCTGGTATCGTCGAGAAATGTTATGTTTGTTCTATAATATGTATTCAAATAAAAATCGTAAATCACACAAAAGAAAATGCGATTATGTAGGCTTTCAAGAAATATGCATTAACTTGATGACGCCAGAGACGAACTCTTCGCCATATAATATTTTGCTGGAAACCTTTACCTGGAGAATATCAATAGCAGCGGAATTTAATTAGCTTTATCATTGATATATTCGTTTAGTCTAATGAAGTTAGCAGGATGCATAAATTAGCGTTAACTAAATAGTTAAAAATCAGAATCGGTAATTTCCTACCTAATATGTTTATCACTATAAAAAGATATACTGTTTTTTTTTTTATCTTTGGAAATGTTTGTTCTATAATATTATCCAATAAAAAACAGTAAACCCAAAAGGAAATGCATTATGAGACTTTCAGAAATCGGCAACTGTCGAATCTTCGCCATTTAATATTTTGCGAAAAACTTTACTGGAGAATATCAAGAAGCAAAATTTAATTAGCTTTCCATTGATTATTGCATTTTCTGATAAATGCATTAGCGCATGCATCAATTAGCGTTGACTACAGTAAATAACATCATGAAAATCGGGTAATTTTTCCCGATTGATGAGGTTATTTATTTAGTTAACGCTAATTTATGTCTAGTTCTAATCATTTATCGGAAAAGGAAATAATATCAATGGAGCTAATGCAATTCCGCTCTATTTCTGTTCTCCATGTAAAAAGTTTTCTACGGAAAATATTAATTGCGAGAGTTTAAGTTATCATTTTCTTGAAGTCTCATAATGGCATTTCTTTTGTGTGTTTTACAGTTTTTATTTGATAATATTAATGAGAAAAAAAGATTCCAAAGATAACATTATGTCTTTTTATACTGATAGAACTTATATTAGTAGGATAAAGCTTGTACGCGGAGCGAGCGGGTGGGATCTACATGGTGTTACGTCACGGCGATTCAATTAGGCCTTCATCTCGGTGGCCACGATGTTGTAGTGGCTGCCTAGGAGGTCCTTGTTTGTTTACACGCGTTTGCTCAACGTGGGTTGCAGATTCATTTCTGTCTCTCTTAGCGTCCCTTGTGTGATACAAAGTCAACCCTGATGGTCTCTAGGCGTAGGACCAGTGACCAAGGGGCCAGTCAAGGGCTAGTTAAAGGAGGCACCAAGGGTGGGGAAAACCTTTGTTACGGACAGGCTAGACCCTGCCCGGTGGCAGCTCCACTTGTGTCCTGGCGCGCTCTTAGTGGGCGGTACACGCTGGTGTGGGAGTGTAGGCAGAGTTTTTGTGTTGCAGTTTGAATTTTTAAATTTGTTTTGATTTTTGTTACAATTGTGGGCCTATAGCGCCTGTAAGCGATGACTTCTAAAATGTAGACCCCTGAGTTTCACTTGAGGGCTGTATGGTTGCTTTCGCCCAAATTGTGCGCAGGTAGGGTATTTATTAGTGTCCGCCTGTGATTAGAGGCTCCTGTCCACCCCCCTGTCTTCCGATGCACTTCGCAATCCAGGTAGAGTTTGATGGGCAGGGCATATAGGTTTCTTAGGCCACTCGCTGGGCAGAATCTTTTGGTTCTCATCGAGGATCGAACGCGGATCACCGAGAACGCCACTCGGAGACGCTATCCACTCTGCTACCGGTCCCGTAGAATACAATTGCTATGTTTATTTAATTGTTGAGAATTGGTATCGTAATCTATATGTATAATTTCTGTATTCCTATGTTGTGTTTTAAACAGCAGTCCACATGCATTTGTGATCCGTTATTCTGTGATCTTTATCGGGTTCTAAACTTCTTACTAGGTATATTTTCAACATCGGGACGTATCATATACCAACAAATCGGCAAGCGTTTAGATTCAGGGAACGCGTTAAAATATAGTACAGATGAACATAGCTGAGCACTAAGGAGTTGACGAACCATGTGAGAAAATGATTTTGAGCTACTTTATTTTGCCGTTATTTCGTATAATTGATATTAATGTTGCAGATTTATGCCTAATATTAATTTTCTCAGGAAGACGCTGGTATCCCCAGTTTTTGTTCTTCTTCAATATCAAATGGTGGTGTCAGAAAACTGATTGGGACTTAAAGGTGTGTGAAGCCATATGGTCGCCGCCTAGGCTGCCGGGCGTCACTCATCACAATACAGCGGATGCGGGCGGGACTCGCTCTCTAACGCCTCTGAGTGAGTGTAAATTAATAGCTTCAATATCCTCTCATATCGAAGGTTCCGCATCCACTGGTTCATTTAGTCTTTAACTGCATTGAAAGTATAAACTCTGCACTTATGCTTTGAACAGTCCTGGTAATATTATCCGAAAACCAATATCTCGCTTTCTAGCATCAATCCATTGTTTCCTAGGTCGGAGGTCTGGCTTACCCGCACACGCACGTCTTTCTCCCCTTTTGGATCTTTTCAGCGATACATGTGCGTATAGTGGACTATTACCAGATGTTTTCTAACCAACATTCAATACGCGAACTTGTTAATTTAAATTCCATCTGCAGAGCCACCTGACTACCCACACGTATAACTTTATTTTAGTTAAACAGGGAGGGATAATTAAATAAGTTAAATAGTGAGACAATTCCACAAATAGGGTGGGTAAATGATTGGAATGGTATCGCGTCACAGGTAGTTCGTGCGGATTCCAATAGGAGTTTTAATAGAGGCTGGACCATTTCATGGAGGGGGATGAAAGGTATTACTGTAGTGGTGTTCAGTAACAGGAATACCACGTGTTATCTCACACCACTTGTAGCTTCCTTATTTTCCTTATGTTCGTTATTCTCCCTGCAAACCGTTTTATATCGACTTGTGATCTAATAATACTACCTATTTAGTATCATCACAGACATGCTGATAGCACTGTTCCGCACACATATCACACTATCGAGCTAAGTCCGTGATGTAATAAAAAATAGTGAAGTCTTGTTTCGCATCTTATTTATTCGGCCGTAGATACTCTCGGCCCATTTATTCTTCATTTTACATTATTGTAATTTTTTCTCACCTTCACTGTTTTATTCCGTATAGCATCCATCGTCTTATTACATAATAATGTGAATATAACACACCACAGAGTTTAGATACCTAAGATCGAGTCCCGCATCCCGCGTATTGTGATGAGTTGACCCCGCAGCCTAGCGCGGCGACCATCTGGCTTCACAGCTTACTCCAATCAGTTTTCAGACACCACCATTTGATATTGAAAAGAAAATTGGGGCCACCCATCGTCCTTCCTGCGAAAATTTTGTATCTCTTAGCATAATCTGCAACAATAATATCAATTATCTGAAATGACGGCTAAATACAAGTAGCCCACCAACATTTTCTCACAATTTTTTTCTTTCAACTCCTTAGTGCTCAGCTATTTATCATCGTACCAATTTTTTAAGCACGATTCCTTGAATGTACACAAACACGCTTTGTCTGTTATGTTGGTACGTCTATACATAATACATCTCTATGTGAACATAGCTAGACCTAGGTGAATATTTTGTTTCTGACCTTCATTATATTGTTACGAAAAATGTAGCATGCCCCATCATGCTGCCTTCCTGACCCCATCCCCTGTAAAGACCTGATATGATCTTTCTAATCTTGGTTGTCCTCCACAATAAGCTGTTCTCACCTAACCTATCAAAACAAACCTTCACCCTAAAAAAATCGCCACAGTTTTTGGTTGTTTTTTTTTTTTGTGTGAAATATTGTGTCAACGCGCGAAATCTGTAGACCCAGTCTATATTTCACCTCACTGGTTTAACAGCTTAACTGTCTGCCCTGATACATGTTTAAAGGCAACATTTGGCCACTAGGTTTCCAGCGAACCTGAAAATAATAATAGTTTTTACTCAAAATCTTATATATCCACGTCAAAAAAGTTCAACAGGAGTACGGTTCTTATCAGGTATAATTATTGTGCTTTGTCTGGATCCAGTGAGCATCTAACTACTCTCCATAAAATAATAAGTGTCTCAGAGTACCCTTAACAGTTTCTAGTTGCGGCAGTAAGCGATTAAACATGCAAATCAAAGTGAAAAAAGCTAACCTCTCGTAGGGTACCTACGTATATTCTATGATTTGCATGTTTAACAGCTTACTGCTGCCCTGAAATATGTTACAGTACTCTGGCTACATATTATTTTATGCGTTTAATGCACTAGGTATCCAGACAAGGTATATTAATGGATACCTGATTAGAACCGTACTCTTCTTTCAACTTTTTGACGTGGATATTTAACGTTTCAGTCACATTATTACTTGTAAGTGTCTTCATTAAAAGCTTGTGCCTCTAGTGTTCCTGTGATGCTGTTGATTACCCACGGGGCCCATCTCTCCCTCCCTCGCCATCTGTCCTCTCTCTCTCTCTCTCTCTCTCTCTCTCTCTCTCATCTCTCTTCTCTCTCTCTGACACACTACACACAATGAGGAAGATACATAATGTAATTAAAAATACTTATTATAAGATATTACAAACAATATTTGGCTACTCATTCACACATCTAACACACACACAACCCACACTACACGTCATAATGAGATCCAAGCTTAAATAATGAGCTCCAGCTCACACTGAGAGGGTGAAAACTGCGGATCGCGGCCAGTTCGCGTGGACAAGACCATGGTGAACACACACATACATATTAATGGAATACACACCGGGATGGTTACACCTTGCTCTCATTTTACGAATATTTTTTGCTATAACCATTATTTTTTCCAAAACAAAGAATGTAAATTATTTTAAAAAAGTTTACTTCATCCTGTCTTAGGGAGGAAGTACCCATTTTGAAGTAAGGGCTCATGGAAGAGAGGAAGGAGGGATGAGGAGCTGTTAAGTTGTCATATTTGTGAGGTGCGGGATTTAAATCCTGATTACAATTTTCATTAACACCTACTGCCAGACAGCCACTACTACCACCCTAGCTTACTGCTACTACTATTACTACTGGCTATGCGTTTGGCTATGAAACTAGTCTTATTTTGAAATCGTTCGTATATTCCTATTCTTGTGTCTGACCACTGGACTGTTCACGACGACAATGTTTTGAATTGCGGGGCTGGCATAGGGGCCCGCCGGGGCGCCCACAAAGAGATATAGTGGTCTATGTCTATCATATAGGACTGGTTTAGTCAGTATATATGGTATACTGGTAAGTCTTCGTAAATGTTTGTTCTATATTTATCAAATAAAAAAGTAAAACACGCTAAAGAAATCCATTACGAGAGTTACTATGAAGAAATTGGCATGAACTTTATATTCACTAACTCTTCGCCATTTAAAACTTTGCGAGTCAACTTTTATCATGAAGGGTACAATAGAAGCGCAATTTATTAGCTTTCCATTGATGTATTTCGTTTATCTGATATGCATTAGAACCATGCATAAATTAAGCGTTAACTAATAATAAAATCATCAATCGGCGTACTTTTCCAGATTGATGAGGTTATTTAATTTAGGTAACGCTAATTTTATACATGGTACTAATTCATTTATCAGAAAACGAAATACATACGTAAATAAATTACATCATCATCGGGAAAATTCCCTTATTGATGATTTATTTATTTACGTCTGTATTTCGTTTCTGATAATGAATTAGTACCATTATATAATTAGCGTTACCTACATAAATAACTCATCCATCTGGAAAAATTACCATTGGATGATTTTATATATTAGTTAACGCTAATTTATGCATGGTTCTAATTCATTGTATCATAACGAAATAGCAATGGAAGCTAATAAAGATTGCGCTTCTATTGTACCTTCATGAGAAAGTTGACTCGCAACTTTAATGGCGAAGAGTGAAGTGAATATTAAGTCATGCATATTTCTTATAGTCTCAGTAATGGCATTCTTTAGCGTGTTTTTACTGTTTTTTATTTGATAATATTATAGAACAAACATTTACGAAGATTACAGTAGATCATATAAAAAAAAATAAAAACTGGGAATAAAAAAAACCCCCAGTTTTTTTTTCTATATTATCCGTATATATATATATGATCCGAGCGGCCCTGCCTGACTTCGGGCCCCTTGCGCGACAGGCCGATATTCCGTGCGCAGTCCAGGTATATATTGGTCTATGTCTGTGTGTGTGTGTGGTAGGTATGAAAGAGGTTGGCTGTATAGGGCGAGGGAGGCTATGGGAGGGGGGGGCAATCGAGAGAGGACTCAGGGGTGCTATAAAGCCGGAAAGTGTGAAACCGGTTTGGCTATTTGGCGGTAAGAGAGCCGAGCGAAATTTGTATAATACAAGGAAGAGATATGAGAACGTGATTGGCTTGCCTCACCCCGAGTGATACCAAATATGTGGAGTGACTGTACCATAATATGCCACAATTATTTGTACCAACCTCGTTAAACTGATGGGTGTAAGTTTCATTAAACTAATTAATCCTGAACCACATTTGGCAAATCTAGAGTCCTTTCCCGCCCTTATTAGTGGTTTTTTTTTCTCTAGACCTTCACAAAATCCGCTTCAGATACCTCTAAAACGTACTAATAAAGTGGGGGAGAGATCAAAAAAAAAAAATGTATTACACACTAAACCCTAACCTAACTGGTAAAATTGTAGTCCTTTCCCACCCTTATATCTCTTAAGGTTATTGTTAGGTTGTATTGAGGTTATGTTAGAATTTTATTTTGGAGTCCATGGCCGGGTACTGTAGGGGGGAGGGGGGTTTGAAGGGGCACCTCTTCGCCACTTTATAATTAGCGTTTTAGATTGTATCTGAAGAGTCCTGTGAAGGTCTGAAAAAAAAAAAACACTAATAAGGGCGGGAAAGGACTATAATTTTACCCCACATTCATCAGGGCCCCGCACTCCCACTGGCCTAGGGCCCCGCACACCATAAAATCCGCCCCTGGCGTCGGCCATCATCTTTTTGTTACAATT
The DNA here is from genome assembly GCA_016584305.1 of Chionoecetes opilio. Lineage (NCBI taxonomy): Eukaryota > Metazoa > Arthropoda > Malacostraca > Decapoda > Majidae > Chionoecetes > Chionoecetes opilio. The sequence goes on from JACEEZ010023322.1 coordinate 46,910, forward strand.
CGTTAACTCCTTACCGTAACAGCTAGACCCCCCCCCATTAACCCACCATTGTATGTGGGCGTAGGCCAATTTTTTTTTTTTACAATTCTTACCTACCGTACAGCATATGACCCCCCTAAGTAAAGTGTTTATGTGGCGTAGGCCAATTCTTTTTTTGTGTATCAGTTAATTAGTATGGAGAATGTAACCTCTAAAGAGAAAATCACAATAATGTTGATTCAATTTACATTTAACATTATTTTTGGACAAGAGTTCCTGGGAAAGGACAGTTTAGATTGATTTACCGAGCTGGCTGTATTTTAATACTTTTGTATTAAATACTTTGTGTCTTAGAAATCTATTATTAATAAATTAGTTTTCATGTATTTACTACAGTAATTAAATACTTTAATGAGTATTTAAATACAATGTATTTATATATATATATAAGATAGAAAAAACAAAAAATGTATTCTATTTTTTTTTTCAGTTAATTTGGCCATAACCCGCCAACTATCTGGCAATCCATGATGTTCCAGTGAACCAGTGTTTTCCATCTTTTCAGGAATTTCCTTATTTTAAGGAATTTAGGCCTGAGAATGAACTTCTAAGGCAACGCAAAATCTAGTAAATCCTAAGTAAATAATTTTTTTCTTCACACATTGCTAGAGATATATATATTAAATATGACATAGCCAGGTGCGATGATACTATTAACCATTTTATTGCTTTGACAAATACCACAGAACACATTCTCGTCCTAATTTCTTAATCATATTCATATCTATATGCATTTACCACAGCTAGCCTATTGGGGAATTGGGAGGAGGAGTGGGAGCAAATTTAGGTGGTGGGTGGGCGACGTGGCTGTGTGAGCCGCGGGACAGGGGAATAGAGCTCTAACCGACAAGTCAGTTCCTGTCCCTGCTGTCTGATAAGCGTGTCCTGGGATTCCTGTTCTCATCAGTCACTTAGTATTCGGTGCTTCCTCCAGCCATTTTTCTATACTGTATTAGCTCCAAGAATTTCCATATTGTTGCAAGTGTGCAAACGTTTTATGATATAATGCAACTCGAACATTTATGTCATTGAGTTGATTCCATAGTGTCGTAGATGCTTATAGAATTTCAAGGAATGCATACTTATATTGCAAATAGAAGAAAGAGGTTTGGAAATTTAATTTCATATTTTTGTCCTCTGGAGATTTTGTAATTAAATAATCAATACTAGTATTCGGACTAGTACTGATTCGAAACTTAATGATTTAATTCATGCAATAAAAAATTGTGTATTTCAAATGTATGTTTCAAATGATATTTGCATACACTTATGTATTTAGTATTTATATTTAAATACATACGTAAACGTATGTAGTATTTGGGTATTTAATACATTTCTTTCCCATGTATTTGTATTTACATTAGCATTGATACTTTAATTATTTAGTGCCCACTCTGTATATAGCTAGCATAAGACTAGTAAATTTATTTACTGACCAACCCACGCATCGCGCTTCATAGTGAGCTCATGAAATATCAGCAATATCAATAATTGCACGGCGACAAACGATTTCTACTATCACGGCGGTAGCGTTCATGCGTTCTGAGACGACCGAAGTTCCGCATCACTATATATCTATAGTTATATTATATATACTATATAGAGAGAAGAGAGAGAGAGAGAGAGATAGAGGGAGAGAGAGAGAGAGAGTGGAGAGAGAGAGAGAGAGAGCGATGAGAGGAGAGAGAGAGAGAGAAGAGAGTATAATAACGGGCAGGAGATTTTCTCTGAGACAGGTCTTCGTGTAAAAGTGCTAGCTAGTTCACGTTTTTATCTTCTTAAAGATATTTTCTCTTTGCCTTAAGAGTGTCTTATTTCTCTTTGTAATCACTTTTATGACTTCGCCGTAAGCTTGTCATTTTTGCTGTATCGCGATTCGGGGGGGGTCAAGAACCCTTCTTCACAGCAAATGGAAGATGTTTTCCTCCTCATGAGTTGAGGTGTGCATGATTAAGATGCGAAGTGAAGCGCTAATTATAGCCAGTCTGCCTGCCACGCAGCCTATTACCGCTGTCGTTGATTGGTAGAAGAAGCTTTTACTTCTCGTCTTCGTGGAGTAGGGACGCTGTTTGTATTGGTCTTCGCTGGCTTTTCTGAGAGTAGGCTGTATTTGCTTTTGTTCTTTTCATGCATGGGTAGAGCTTGTGGTCGTTTGCCTGTACGTTAATTTTGGGTTGATCTCTTTTTGTACAGCGCTTCTAGGATGGGACGTCGCCCGCACAATCTGACACAATGTCAACCATTCTGTATTTTCTTCTAGAAATTTTCTTGTTATGATGATCGCCATGTTTTTCATAATAGTGACTTTTTTGGGCTCCGGAGTTAGGTGGCAAGTAAGACGTCTGGACACTTCGTTTGTCGTCATGCCGATGTAGGATGATGGGACTTCCACAGTTTCCTCTTTTGCATGTGATCCTATATACGACATGATACTTTTGTTTTTGTCTCCTTCGTCTGGCTTAGGCTGTATATATATATATATATCTATATATATATATATATAATATAATAGATATATATGTGGTGTGTGTGTGTTTGTGTGTGTGTGTGTGTGTGGTGTGGTGTGTGTGTGTTTTGCGCCCGTCCTCGTGGTCTCTTACACGACCCCTTCCCCATATCACATTTTGTGCTGACCGCTTACCACACCATACAGTCTCTCTCCTCTCTCTCTCATCTCTCTCTCTCTCTCTCCTCCTCTCTCATTCTCTCTCTCTCGCTTCTCTCTCTTCTCATCTCTCTCTCTCTCTCTCTCTCTATATATATATATATATATATATATAGTATATATAGTATATACTAGTATATATATATATATATTATAGAACATAGAAAATAAGGAAGCTACAAGAGGCCGCGAGGCCTACACGTGGTAGTTCCTGTCACCTAAAACTACTTACATCCACCTTCCATCCCAGCCATGAACCTATATATATCCAGCCCCTCTTTAAGCTCCTCCGCTGTGGGGAGTCATACCTTGTCGTGTGGCGGGGCTTGAAGCGTGGTCGACGGCGCCACTCCTCTGGCGGCCTGCCCGCCATTGTTGGGATTCGTGGGCCGTCGGCCTCGTGGACCAAGCGCTCCCCCTTCGTCACTACCGGGATGTGAGCCTTCACGGTGATGTCGCCTTTATGCTTTCCTCTCCCCTTTCTCTCCTTTCTTAGGGCGATTCTAGGTCCGTGAGACCACCTTCTCTTCTGTATCACGCTTCTTCTTCCTTTTAAACTTTACGCTCCTCTCCCCACGGTTTGCCGTGCGTGGCGGCCGTATATTCCCCGGCGCCCCTCTATCTGGGAGTTGAGTCCACCGCGGGGCGGGTTGTGGTTCCATTTCGTGGGCACACGCTCCTTTGTAGGGGTGTTGGGTAAGACGGGAGTCCAGTGTGGCCCCGCTGGATCAATCGGTTTGTCATGCGTTGGCTAAGCCAGAGCGTAGTTGCCTGTTTGGCACCGCATCGGTCCCGCGGCTTTCCACCACACCTACAACGAAGCGTATACTTCCCCGGCTACCTTGGAGCTGTTGGGTGAGGTCCTTCCCCACAGAGAGACAGCTTCCCCTTGTTGGGCTCGTGGTGGGTATGGGGAAGTGAATTAATTTTGTTTGATTAGTACAACTAATCATTTACCCCGTCTGCCTCTCTCTCCCTGACGTCCGCTTGTCCACGACATCTTCCCATTGGATCTTCTCAGCATTGCCACTCTTGGCGCCTTTCCAGGGCCGGCCGTGGGCACGAAACGGGCCAGCCGCCCCTGTCCTCCTCAGCTCCCCGTCTGGCGGTCCCGCTTTAAGGGACGCAGACAGGGATTGGAGACGAGCCTGGCCCTAGGGCACTTCTACCCCACCCGTTGGACAACCTTGCTATCTGTCCAACGTGTCCCAGGCCTTGACTTACAGAGCAATAAATGATATTTTTCAAGGTATCTGTGGTTCGCCGCATCCAACTTATATTTATGATGACAATGGACGAGCAAATAGGTGCTACATAATTTGCTGCGGCAGGATGATGCTTCCTCTGCTTATGATGAAGCCACAAAGATGGAAATTGGAGCGAGACATTACAGGCCAAACTCATTCGCTCTGTAAATGTTGGAGACGGCCCTGATGACTACATCTTCAACACTTATGAGGAAACTACAACATTTACTCCACCTGTCCTCGCCACAGCCCTACCCCTTCTTGGTACGTGCTTATTATAAGGGAAAGTGGTGGCAACTTTTTCCCTTGCGGCGCTGGTAATTTAGAGAAGAAATTGGAAGATCCCGGAGGCCCACCTGAAAAGGTATGACAGGGGGGTTCTAATCGGCCCAAGGACTTACTCAGGCTCGGATGCTCTTCCAGATGCCATCACCGAAGACAGCATTTTTTGGTACCATCAACACCTCATCCAAAATTCATACCACCAGCAAAACAGGCGTAGTCTACAAATACACCTCATTTGAGTTTTCGGAAGCAGAAATACTAAACATGTGGCCCGGAACGAGTTCAACAGTTCTAATAAGGTCAAGGAAGCAAAACATGATCATTATAGAGTTTCTACGGATCAATCTCCCCGATTCCATCAGATCGTCCCCCAGTCTCTAAGATAAAATCCTTTATCGACCCCCTATGGCAGTGCTATGAGTGCTACAGCTTTGGGCACGGCAAAAACATTTTGTAAACCCCTCCTCCTGTGGTCGATGCTCGGCGTTTGGTGCCCATGCCACAAGCTGACTGTACGTCCAACTTCCCTACTGCTTCCAGTGCCGATGTTGATCACCCACCGAGTTCCCGACAGTGTGGGACTTACAAATTAGAAGAAGACATCCTTTATTTGTGCCAATCTCCCAATTTATCAGTCTTGGGAGCGCCAGAAGGAGAACTTTCCCACAGACAAGCAGGCGGGAGGAAGCAGGGACCTACGCCTCCGCGATGGCTGCTGCGTCTTCTAAGACTCCTAATCATCCTGCTGCAGTTCCCACCACCACATTCTCTTAACCTATCCATCCATCCCATGAGAATAGTTCTCGCTACTGACCTGTGTTCTGTGGAGGTCTGCTGACTCTTCTCATAATGCGCATCCAACCACCTCTCGTGTAGTGCATGGCGCACACGGGAAAATGACAATAGTGACTCTCCTCTAAGGGCTCCCAAAACCCCATCCTAATAAGGAGTCTCAGAAGCGAACTCGCAGTTCCAATGGATCCATTAAGTCTGTGGGCGTCCCTCCGGCTAAAAGCTCCATTGCTGAGGCAGGAGGGGATGACTTGCGTAATTACGCACTACGGATGAAGAAAGGTATCCGTCCTACTGATAGGTGTGGGAGTACTGACGTGACATCCTAATATTCTGCCCTTTTACCACCCCCTGCAGCGGCTAGCGACACAGCTCTACATCACGCTGATGACTAAGTTGTCTCACAACCTATGGACACACAAGCAGTTGTAGCCATGTGATCAAGCAATCTTCAAGGCCCTCTCCGGGAGCTATCAGTAAACCTAGAGGTGTAAATCATCTGTCAGTAAATCGGCATCTTTTGTAGGACAATCTGGTATCTACTACTGCCGCGGGTCCTCGTATGAGGAACCCGATTTCACCGCCGGATATACCAAACGCCAACCGACAATCTGGGAATGTAAGAATAAGTATTTACATCTTCTACAACCAGAACAAAGAAACGCTGGGCTTTCAATTCGCAGCGTCTCCAACGCAGCTGTCTATGCATCATCTTTACGCACGAACTTAACATCTTCAATCCCCAATGGACTATTCGTGGATTACGTGCAAATTGGGAAAACTAGTCCCTTCTCATCAATAGTTGGACCCTGACATTATCTGTTTACAAGAAACATGATAGGGCAGGGAAGGTGTCTCTGCCCGACAGTTTTTTATACTGTCCACACATCACCTCCAGTCAGGTGTGACTTTAGTGGGGTTGTGGCCTTTACCATCGTCGGGATGTCCCCTTTAACGGGGGGGGGGGGGGCTGTCATCCGCTGCATCACCCTTGCAGGGTGTAGCAGGTCGTATCCATCTGCACAAGACCTATACTGTCTGCTCAATATATCTACCTCCAATGACGACATAACCTCTCCAAGAGATTCTTGAGTGCTTCTTATCCGCCAGCTTCCCCGTCCTTTTTTCTCCTTGGAGACTGAAATGGGCGGCATTGTTCTGTGGAAAATTGCCACAGAAATCGTCGCGGTGATTCCTCTCGTACTCTTATAGATGGCAACAACTTAAATATATTAAACACGGGAGAATCAACACATTTCCATTCTCGAGACGGGAACATTGACTGCTATTGACCTATCCACGCAGTCCACAGGTCGCCCTCGACCTCTCATGGGAGGTGGCCGATTCTCTTCGGGAAGTGACCATTATCCCATACTACTTAATGCAGTTCCTCGCCCCCTTCCCGATGTCTCCCAGAATGGTGCCTCTCTCGTGCAGACTGGGGAGGGCTTATCAAAAGGCTTGTGTTTTTTGAACGTCCATATTGATGACTTTCCAAAAATAAGATGAGGCCGTAGATATACTTTGTGTCTCGAATCCATTTTGCAGCCTCGCTGAGCATTCCCCGCACATCGGATCTTTCTCTCGCCGACCTGTTCCGTGGTGGACTCAGGACTGTACGGCAGCGAGAGTCACTCCCGCCGTGCTGAGGACGCAAATACATCTTCGCGGCCAACTTCAAGTAGACCTAAAAAGTATCTTTTTCACAGGTCAAGAGCTCGATGCCTTCGGGTTATGAAGAGGCTCGTCACTCTCTTGTGAGGGCTTATATAAGTACGATCTGTGCATCTACCCGGTGTCCAACAGTTTTGGCAAGATTGGAGGAAAATGAAGGGGAAGTTTATCCCATCCTCCATCCATTTCTATCGATTAGATGGGAGACCCTGTGGCAGATCCCTTGACTGTAGCGAGAGAAATTTGCTTCAACATTGTGTCCAGTGGCGCAGACAGACCTTGCGTCTCAAGTGCTAGGGACAGACTGCGACTATAACACGAGAGTCATAATTTTTTCATCCAGGAGGCGGGGAATCTTAACAATGTTCTTTTTACACCTCTTGAGCTTTCAAGCCTGAAGGTTTGCGCTGACACTTCCCATGCCAAGAATGATGTACACTAGAACAGCCAAGCCGACTGACAACGCCCCTGCCGCTATCTTTTTCCCTCAGCAGGAAAAACTCCCCACGGATTGACCAAAGGCCACATTTTTTACCCTAGTTTAGTACAATGCGAGCGGCCTTCGTCTGTCCTCGCTTGCCTCACTCTCATTCATCTCTCTCTCATCATCAGCTCCTCATCTCTCTCTCTTCGATCTCACTTCTCTCTCTTCTCAATCTCCTCTCTCTCTCTCTCTCTCTCCTCTCATCTCTACTCAAACACGTAATATGGAATTTATTATAATCGTAAAATACATAGGATATTATTTCAGCAAGATTAGAAAGTGCGAGAGAGAAAGAGAGAGAGCGGAGAGAGAGAGAGAGAGAGGAGAGAGAGAGAGAGAGCGAGAGAGAGAGAAGAGAGAGAGAGATAGAGGAGGAAGAGGAAGATAGAGAGAGAGGAGGACGAAAACGAGATAAGATTTGAGCGGCAGATCAGTCAGCTGGACCTCTCTCTCTCTCTCTCTCTTCTCTCTCGTCTCTCTCTCT
>JACEEZ010023323.1:0-15000 GCA_016584305.1 Chionoecetes opilio
ACCGTCAGCTTTGCTATATTGACAAGGGGGTCCCGTTCCCCGGCAGAGGGGCGGTGGCGGGGCCGCGCTAACACAAAAACCCACACCCACTCAGTTTCGGGGCACACTCTAAAAACAAAGACAGCACTTCAAGCGGATTTAAACAGTGACACATTCACCATCACAAAAAATGGGTACAAAAAATAGAATTTATATTAGTCTGGCTTTTACAAGAGGGGTTTTTCTTTGACGTCAGGTAGAACTAGATCTAAGAAAATAAGGAAGCGGAAACAGTCTAAAGAGTAGGTTAGTTATTTTTTTATTATAACAGTAGTATCGGGTGGCTACAAAAACCCTTTAAAGAGGCCGTACACTTCTCCCCTAATAAACTTAGCCCCAGCACTCGTCACTCCCCTAATGTCCCCAGGCCAAATATACGAATTAAGCACCCACTACAGCCTTTGTGCACGAGGGGGCATGCACAGTGTTTATCCCAGTAAGACCCCTTTAATCGGCAAAGGACGAGCGACCCCGGAGAAACCCCGCCCCCCTGCGACGTGGGGGCGTCACCCGGAGTTTGACCTGTGGACATTGCGAGGTGTGTGGTCTAAAAACCCACCCCAAATGTCAATTTAGTGGGACAGCCGTTTTCAGCTAAGCAAGATAACGTGTCTCCCACCCCTCCGCGGCACGCGCCACTGACCATATGAGACAAAACAGTAAGCACAAATAGGGTTTAAAGGGGGGCTATAGATGGCCAAGACCGTTGTCAATCGGAAACGGAATTCAAAGAATAAGCCCGGGAAAAAGCGGGGAGGGCGGGGGGGGGCCCGTTTGTGAGAAAAACCCATTTTTCCCAGTAAAAGACTCGCGAGCGAGTCGAATTATGCATCACACTACTGTTTTCAGTGGGCACATGCAGGGGCTATAGTGAGCTAAAATTCGTAATATTTTGGGCCCTGGCGACATTAGTGCATCAGGCTGGCGACTAAGTTTTATTCGGACAAAAACACGACCTAAAATTTCACACTACCTTCTACAAACAAGAATTATTAAGTTTTTTATAAAGTAACGTTGAAATTTACTATCAAAAATAATCCCATTCTTACGTATGAATTTTTCACTTTCCTTACGGTAGCCCCTCCTGCATCGCTCTTGTCCACGGGTTTTTACAGCTTATCTGTGCCGAACAGGGCACGGCTACATGGAGGCATAGGGAGGAGAACCCACTGACAAGTAATAAGTGACTCTAAAGTTAAAATAGCCACGCCAAAAAATTTTCAGTTTTAAAAAATTAATGCGGCGCGCCACCCCCACCACCTCCCCGCCCCCTCTTTAAATTCCTGCTTTAACGCCTCCCCCTTGCACATGCCACGCCCCCCCTATAAAATCACGCCACATCATGGGCCTACTCTCTACCCTCACTAGGCCTATGCTACAGGGGCTACAGCAATATTTACAGCCACTTTGTAGAAGGTACCGTGCAAGGCCTCCATCCTGCACCGCCCGCCATAATTCCCATCAAAAGAGAGAGAGAGAGAGAGAGAGGAGGGGAGAGAGAAGGAGAGAGAGAAGAGAGAGAGAGAGGAAAAAGGGGAGAGAGAGAGAGAGGAGAGAGAGAGAGAGCACAAATCTACCCTAAAAACATTTTGAAAAAGGAAAAAATAAAGAAAATAAAGTGAGAGGGAGAGAGAGAAGGAGAGGAGAGAGGAGAGGAGAGGGGGAAGAGAGAAGAGAGAGAGAGAGAGGAGAGGGGAGAGAGAAAAAAAAAATTCTGTTAGGATAAATTTTTTTGAAATAAATGTGAATTAACGTGAAAATTTTATATTCTAAAACTAAAAAGAAACTTTAGGCTTCGAAAATGTTGATGGAATTTAATCAACCCGTCAGTTTTTTTTTTCTCAGTTAGGTAGGCTCCGGTAGATAACACTATAGCGCCAGTCACTCGCCACTGCACTAAAGTCGCCAGGTACAATATATTACGAATTTAGCATCATCCCGTTGTATGGCCCCTGAAGAGACATGCAAGTAGTTTTTATTTTGTACATCACCTACTGTCTTCAGTGGCACATCATACATAGTATAGTAGTAGTAGTAGAAATAGTAGTGAGTAGTAGTAGTAGTAGTAGAAGAGAATGCACATAGTTTATATTATGTACATCACACTACTGTCTTCAGGGCACATACAACATAGTAGTATAGTAGTAGTGACAGTGTAGTAGTAGTAGTAGTAGAGTATAGTGTAGTAGTGTAGTAGTGGTAGTGTGTAGTAGTAGTAGTCGTGGTAGTAGTAGAAGAGGATACACATAGTTTTTGGGTGTACATTTACATAATGTTTGGCACATACATACAAAAATAGTAGTAGTGTAGTGTAGAGTAGTGATGGGGGGGTTTGGGGGTGGTGGTGGGAGTAGTAGTAGTAGTAGTAGTAGTGAGTAGTAGTAGTAGTATGGGGGGGTTGGGGTGGTTAGTAGTGCATAGTAGTAGTAGAGTAGTAGTAGTAGTAGTAGTAGTAGTAGACAGTAGTAGAGTAGTAGGTAGTAGTAGGTAGTAGTGGTGGGGGTGGTGGGGGTGGTTGGGGTGGTGGTGGTGGTGGTGTGGTAGTGGTAGTAGTAGAGTAGTAGTAGTAGTAGAGTTAGTAGAGTAGACAGTAGTAGAGTAGTAGTTTGTAGTAGTAGTAGTAGTAGTAGAGAAGGGGACATGCACAGTAGTTTTTTATTTTGTACATCCACTACATGTCTTTAGTGGGACATCATACATAGTAGTAGTAGAGATAGACAGTAGTAGTAGAGTAGTAGTAGTAGTAGAGTAGTAGTAGTAGTAGTAGTAGTAGTAGTAGTAGGGTGGTTGGTGGTGGGGGTGGTGGTGGGGGTGGTGGTGGTGGTGGGGGTGGTGGTAGAGTAGTAGTAGAAGAGACGCACAGAGTTTATATTATGGGGCATCACATAATGTCTTCAGTGGCACATACAAGGTGTAGTGTGCTTTTTAAAAATTGGTAATTTTGTGCCTGGCGACATTAGTGCAGGGCGAGTGATGGCACCAGTGGCGTCACGTGGGGGGGCTAAGGGGGATTAGCCCCCCCCCAAATTTAAGGACCAGCCCCCCCCAAATTGGCTAGTAGCCCCGCTACCCAAAAAAAAATAAAAAGGAATATTTATCCAATTTTCCCTGCCCAGCAAAAAACCTTTTTTTCAACTTTTTTAGAAAAAAAGGTTTGATTTTCATTTAAATGTTTTAAAAATGTTTGCAAAAAAAACCTTTAAAATTTCTAAGTATATCTACGGGAGGGGGGAGGGGAACACAGTGGAGGCAGGTTTAAAGGCAGGGGGAGCCAGGGTAAGGCAGTGGGGGGCAGGGAACAAGGGGCGGGAGGAGGTTAAAAACATGGGAGGGGAGGGGAAAGGGAGTGGGAGCCAGGGTAAGGCGTGGGAGGCAGGGTAACACAGACGGGAGGCAGGTTAACACGGGGAGGGAGGTTAAGGCAGTGGGGAGGGTAACACAGGGGGGAGGGAGGTTAACACAGGACGGGAGGCAGGTTAAGGGAGGGGAGCCCGGGTAAGGCAGTGGGGGCAGGGTAACACAGGGAGGGAGGAGGTTTTAAACAGGATGGGAGGCAGGGAAGGAGTGGGAGCCGGGTAAGGCGTGGAGGCAGGGTAACACAGGACGGGAGGCAGGTTTCACAGGATGGGAGGCAGTAAAGGGAGTGGGAGCCAGGGAAAGGGGAGTGGGTGGCAGGGTAACAAGGACGGGAGGCAGGTTAACACAGGAGGGGGGAGGTTAAGGCAGTGGGAGCCAGGGGAAGGCAGTGGGGGGCAGGGTAAAAACAGGAGGGAGGCAGGGTTTTAAAACAGTGGGAGGAGGGTTAGGGAGGGGTGCCAGGGTAAGGCATGGGAGCCCGGGTAAAAAACAGGACGGGGGCAGGTTAACACAGGATGGGGGGCAGGTTAAGGGAGTGGGAGCCAGGGTAAGGCGTGGGTGGGGGGTAAAAAGGACGGGAGGGAGGTTAACACAGGATGGGAGGAGGGAAGGCAGTGGGAGCCAGGGTAAGGGGGGGGGGGGGCAGGGGGAGCAAGGGGCGGGAGGCAGGTTAACACAGGATGGGAGGCAGGTTAACAAGTGGTATGCAGGTTAAAGGGGTGGGTGCCAGGGTAACACAGGGCGGGAGGCAGGGAACAAGGACGGGAGGCAGGGGTAAGGCTGTGGGGGGGCAGGGAAGGAAATGGGAGGCAGGGTAACACAGGACGGGGGCAGGTAAAGGGGGGGAGGCAGGGTAACACAGGAGGGAGGAAAGGGTTAACACAGTGGTTGCAGGGTTTAAAGGGGGGGGCCAGGGGGAAGGCAGGGGAGGGAGGTTAAATCGGTTTTGTTTCTTTATCATGACAGTATTTATTCGTTTAACTACAGTACCCATGTACCTGTTTTTGTGCAAAAAGGGAAATAGGCCCGCCTGAATATATTTTAAGTTAATTTATATATTTTTTTAATCAAGATAAAAACCTACGAGAAACAAACCAAAAACATACATGTCAATTCCCCTTTGTTTTTTATGGAGAGAGAAAAAGGCAATTTTTTTATTTTGTAAAACAGAATAAAATTTTTTTTCAAATATCAAATGTAGTACTATGGTAGAGATGGTTAACTCATTTAATTTTTGTGCAGTCAAAAGCTTAATTCACTTTTTTCTCTTTTTTTGGGCCTCAAAATTACCCTGGAACTGATTAATTTTCAAAAATTACCCCCCGACCCCCCAGCTGGATAGCCCATCACCACCCCGGGGCGAAAGCCCCCCAAAAAAAAATTCATGGTGACGCCACGGCTGGCGACTATAGTGTTATCTACGGTAGCGCCAGTGCTCACAGACCTGTTTTTTGATGGCCATTATTTTTTTTTTTTTTTTTTTTTTTTTTTTTAGATTTTTATATATTATTATTATTATCTTTTTTTTTTTGGTTTTATATGTATATCATATTAATTTTTTTTTTTTAGATTTTCATAGATATATATATTTTTTTTAGATTTTGATTTTTTTTATTCTTTTTTTTTAGATTTTTCATGTAGTATATATATGTGTGTATTTTGCCCCCCCCCTTATTCAATTTTCTGGGTACGCCACTGGACACTCACGTAGTAACACTGATGGTTTATGGAACTGTCGCCGATGGGAATTCTCGCCGAAACACCCAAACTAGAACTCGCCGACGTAGAAATGTTAACCTAACCTGGACATTGGCACCTAACTTAACCTAACTGATCAAGCTAACGATAGTATTACATCCCTGAATGCACAAACGCGGGTAACACTTGATTAAATGTATATATTGGCTCCTGGAATATCAAGAATTGGAACACTCGACGACGGCGGCGAGAGTTCCAGGAACCACACTGATGACCTACCATGTTATTGTTCGAGTGAGGCGCGAAGCCCCGAACGAGAACACTTTACTACAGACGGTACCTGGAACTGTCGCCGATCAGAACTCTCGTCGCCGTCGTCGAGTGTTCAGATTCTTGATATTCCAGGAGCCAATATATACATTTAATCAAGTGTTACCCGTGTTTCTGCATTCAGGGATGAAATACTATCGTTAGCTTGATCAGTTAGGTTAAGTTAGGTGCCAATGTCCAGGTTAGGTTAACATTTCCACGTCGACGAGTTCTAGTTTGGTGTTTCGGCGAGAATTCCCATCGGCGACAGTTCCATAAACCCTGCAGACAGATCAATGCAGTGAGGGTTAGGGGGGTGAAATGTTTTCCGTAAAAAGCTGCGCATCTCAGTTTCTATTCGTGCTACAGAAAATCAATGCACACCGTTGGAAAGCTATTCAAAAATTAAGGTAACCTTTATGAAGTTTTTTTCTTCTTCAAAATTCGCCCCCATTTTTTCACAAAACGCCAAAAACTGCAAATTTGAGCAAAACAAAGGACCGATCTCGGTTAAATAAACACGTTTCACGCCTATTTACTGGTCACACTCTCGCATCAGTAAATCATAAAACATCTCCAAATTTACAAAACATAATGCAAAAAGAACAAAAAAATAAACCCGAGTAATTAAATAACACGATAAAACAGAATACCAAAATATAAACATGCCAATACTAGCGAAGGGAATAGGCGCACTATAATATTAAGGAGAACTGGGCTCTTTATCCTACCGTAACTCACGGCACAGAACTATAGCGGTAATTAAGGACAAATAGCTTATAGGAAATTGTTATATCATAGTATCTGTATTTCTAACCCTAATGAGGTGATTAGTAATAGCAGCAATAATTAGTCTCCAAGATATCGTCACTTTAAACAGGTTACAACATAAACACTTACCTTGGAGCGTGTGTGCGTGCGTCTGTTTGTCTATTGTGGCGCCATAACGTGCCACAGTAACCACCACACACTCCCACACTATATAAACACCACTAGCGCGCCATAAACACTATAAAAACGCCACAATAGGACGCCATAAACGCCCACATGTGCTTTCCTCCTCACTGCCGCTACGACGCTCCTGATTGGCTGAGCGGTAGTGACGTCACGCCATCCTCGCCTCCTGATTGGCTGAGCGGTAGTGACGTCACTCCATCCTCGCCTCTTGATTGGTCCACACAAGTACATGTGACTTATTTTACTCATTTAATACCTTACGTAGGCCTAAATAAAAACACTAAATCACGTAGGCCTATGCATAAAGACCTAATGCATCTATAGACATACGAAAAATATTGGTTTAAGCAGGAATAAGCCTGAAAATAATCAATCTTTCAATATAAGCCTGAAAATAATCAATCCATCAATATAAGCCTGAAAATAATAAATCCTTCAATATAAGCCTGAAAATAATAAATCCTTCAATATAAGCCTGAAAATAATAAATCCTTCAATATAAGCCTGAAAATAATAAATCCTTCAATATAAGCCTGAAAATAATAAATCCTTCAATATAAGCCTGAAAATAATAAATCCTTCAATATAAGCCTGAAAATAATAAATCCTTCAATATAAGCCTGAAAATAATAAATCCTTCAATATAAGCCTGAAAATAATAAATCTTTCAATATAAGCTTGAAAATAATAAATCTTTCAATATAAGCTTGAAAATAATAAATCTTTCAATATAAGCTTGAAAATGTAAACAAAAAACAGATGACGTAGTTAATATATGGAATTAATTGAATATTTTGTTGTATTTTTTATTGACCCAAAAATATGATTCCTGAGAGAGAGAGAGAGAGAGAGAGAGAGAGGAGAGAGAGAGAGAGAGAGAGAGAGAGAGAGAGAGAGAGAGAGGAGAGAGAGGATAGAGAGAGAGATGAGAGACGAGGAGAGAGGAGAGAGAGAAAAAAAAAAAAACATTAAAACTTATGATGTAAACTTCTAATGATGAAAATAATGATGATGGCAGGTGAAATCCTCCATTATTCTCCTAAATATCCTAACACACAGTTGTGCTATACTTCAGGCTGTACAAACACAGTAATATCCTAACACACAGTGTTGCTATACTTCAGGCTGTACAAACACAGTAATATCCTAACACACAGTTGTGCTATACTTCAGGCTGTACAAACACAGTAATATCCTAACACACAGTTGTGCTATACTTCAGGCTGTACAAACACAGTAATATCCTAACACACAGTTGTGCTATACTTCAGGCTGTACAAACACAGTAATATCCTAACACACAGTGTGCTATACTTCAGGCTGTACAAACACAGTAATATCCTAACACACAGTGGTGCTATACTTCAGGCTGTACAAACACAGTAATATCCTAACACACAGTTGTGCTATACTTCAGGCTGTACAAAACACAGTAATATCCTAAACCACAGTGGTGCTATACTTCAGGCTGTACAAACACAGTAATATCCTAAACACACAGTTGTGCTATACTTCAGCTGTACAAACACAGTAAAAAAAGTACTTATATTTATTCAAGCTTATATTTCAACATAATTATTAACTATTTTCAACCAATTTCAGATGATCATTATTTAGACATTCAAATTGTCACAGCAAAATGAGACCAATATTAGCATGCCAATAATCATTTACCGATAATAAATAAATAGTAATGATGATGATGATGATGATGATAATAATGATAATAATAATAATGATGAAAATGATAATAATAATAATAATGATGATAAAAATGATAGTGACAATAATAATAATAATAATAATAATAATGATAATAATAATAATGATAATCATTATTATTTAATAATAATAATAATAATGATAATAATAATAATAATAATAATAATAATAATAATAATAATAATAATAACAATAATAATAATAATGATAATAATGATAATAATAATAATAATAATAATAATAATAATAATGATAAGAATAATAATAACAATAAAAATAATAATAACAATAATAATAATGATAATAATAATGATAATAATAATAATAATAATAATAATAATAATAATAATAATAATAATAATAGTACCAAACAGTCAGTAACCTCAGAAAAACAAAACACCAAGCAAGTGAAACTGTAACTCTTCCTGTTTCTCTTTGTCCACCTTCCTACGACTTAAATCTTTTCAAGAGAGGAGTAACAAGACACCTCCTGAACTAAATTGGTCCCAAACCCCCCTTGCTTTATTCTCTTACTGTCTTCTTTATAGGCACTGCCAACTAGCGGGCTTTGTGTTACCCATTTTTTAACATTTGTGCCTGTAGCGCCTGTAGGCAGTGGTGACCCAGGGCTCGGATGGCAGGCCCTGGAGGCACACTTGAGGGCTGTGATGGCTGGCCCTGGAGGTACACTTGAGGGCTGTGATGTCAGGCCTGGAGGCACACTGAAGGCTGTGATGGTTGGCCCTGGAGGCACACTTGAGGGCTGTGATGGTAGGCCCTGGAGGCAACTTGAGGGCTGTGATGGTTGGCCCTGGAGCACACTTGAGGGCTGTGATGGTTGGCCCTGGAGGCACACTTGAGGGCTGTGATGGTAGGCCCTGGAGGCACACTTGAGGGCTGTGATGGTTGGCCCTGGAGGCACACTTAAGGGCCGTGATGGTTGGCCCTGGAGGCACACTTGAGGGCTGTGATGGTTGGCCCTGGAGGCACACTTGAGGGCTGTGATGGCAGGCCCTGGAGGCACACTTGAGGGCTGTGATGGCAGGCCTGGAGGCACACTTGAGGGCTGTGATGGTTGGTCCTCGCCTGTAGTGGCACAGGCAGGATTGTTATAGTGACGCCTGTGATTAGAGGTCATGCCGCCCCCCTGTGTCCTCCCATGCACTCGCAGTCGAAGGTAGAGTTAATGGGCAGGGCATGTGGGTGTTCTTAGGCCACTCGACGGTGCAGAAAGGTTTTGGTTTTCTTGAACTTGAGTCACCGAGAACGCCACTCGGAGACGCTAACCACTCCGCTACCGCCTCCACAAATGGGGGGCGGTGGCAGAGGTAGCAGGCAGTGGCAGTTGTTGTGCCCTTGCCAGTCCTTTGTCATGTAAACAAGAAGTCACAAACACCTACTTCCTCCTCATAGTAAACAAAAAACATCAAAAAACACCAAACGGTCACAGAGGTCACACTTTAGGTCAGGTCACCCTCCAAAAGGTCATATCAGGTCAGGTCACCTTCCAAAAAGTCACATTCAGGTCAAGTCACCCTCCAAAAGGTCACATCAGGTCAGGTCACCCTCCAAAAAGTCACATCAGGTCAGGTCACCCTCCAAAAGGTCACCCTCCAAATGGTCACCCTCTAAAAGATCACCCCTCCAAAAGTTCACCCTCTAAAAGATCACCCCTCCAAAAGTTCACCCCTCAAAAAAGGTCACACTTCAGTCAGGTCACCCTCCAAAAGGTCACCCTCCAAAGGGTCGTCCTCAGCCCTGCATCCTCTGATAGTAAACAAACATTTGCAGTATAAACATGGTCTCGTCCAAGCCAATCTCAGAGTCAAAAAGTCTGTCTTGCGTGGAGGAAACTTTCTCCACCTGCTTCACTCCGCCTCCGTCATCATCTCCTCCACCTCCCTCACCTGCTCCTCCGTCCCTCCACTCTGACGTAGATTCTCCACTATGGAATCCCCCGTATCCGTTTATCCAGCAGCCGTTGTTATCCGCGTGTGTGGTGTCGCGCTGCACGATTAGATTATACACGGATTTATACACCCACTCCAGACACATCTGTGTTGCTGGAAATTGGGGGTTTTAGGTATGGGGGTTTTATGACTGGTCAACGTTACTTGAATGATATATTTGGGGATGATTGATAAATGATTACAACTTGAATGAAGGTTTAACTTAGTCTTCTGACTTCACTATATGATTGTAGTTTGACCACTTCTCACTACGGAGAGTACTGAACAAGGGGTATACTTAAGGGAAGGATAATAAGGTTTAGGTTAGGGATTAGCTGCCACCAGCCCCGGCGAGTAGTTCACTGGATTACTCCCTGGCACGGTTTGATTAATATTAATATTAGATTGATCTTGGTAATCGTGATTGGTACGAGGGGTTATACCGAAACAAGGCTTGGACTCTCTTGGAAGTGTGGGGAATTATTTTCCTAACTCAGAATAATCACCTGGGTTTTCATAATAACACAAGAAACTATATTTGTAAATGAAATCCTATTTATTTGGAAACATGGTAAGTCTCTCACTTGAGATCATCTTCAGCATATAAGGGTTAACAACTATACCAAGAAAACTCTACTCGGGAATACGAAGCTTGATTCACACCTGACGTAGGAATTTCCCTAAGTTATGAGATGAAGCTCTTCTGAGCATAAATCTCCTCCACTTGAATTTCTACTCAGTGCATTGCCCTACACTAGGGAACATATTACTTAATATTTATAAATCACACATGGAAGATAAATATCTAGTAGAGAAAGAAAATGTTGAGACAGTGTGGTCTGTGTTACATTAAAACCATGTGGCCGTTGGGAGATTTCGCGTCAAGACCTTGAAGAGCGGGGAGAGAAGACTCCGTTAATATCTCTTATAAGGATGGGCGGAACATCTATGCCTTAGTGACACTGAACTATACCTATATATTTATATAGAAATATATAGATGTAATACACTAAGGGAGAAAAACCACCGGAGCCCGGGGCGGATGTCTTACCTTGAAGAGCGGGGAGAGAAGACTGGCTCATGCCCTGCGGTTCTCCGCACCAAGAAAAAAAAGAACTTGTTTGGAAAGTCTCACCGTGACCTTTAAATGAACAAATTATAATCCCGAACCAACTATTTAAGAAATGAAACTCGCGTATCCCGAAGAGGCCGCCTTAATACAAACTGGCTACTTTGATGTAAGAGAATTATATGTCTTTAGTCTAATACCCACGAAGGTTGGTTTTATATGTAATATCGACATTCCGAACACCTATTTCAGAGTGAAGAGGTATTGAAATCTTACGTAGAATTTTGGTGAGCTTTCATTTTAGCGTGGATCCTTACTACAACGCCCATATATGACCATAACCGATAAACGATAGGGATTATTTTGAAAGACGTAAGATTCTGGGAGAGTTTCTTGGTCTGACCAGATAACTGGGGAAAGATAAAAAGAAACTGACATCATTAGTTATCACTGATCGCAGAATAATTATCCCACGAATTGGACTCGCATACGGCATGTGAGGGAGAGAGAGGGTGTGAAAGAATGAAGGAAGAAAAATGGCGACAAAAGAAAAAAGAATGAAACAAATGGTGGTTTCGGAAGAGGTGATGACTCACCCGTGAAACAAAGAGAAAAAATTACCTACTGACAAGACATAGCTCGGGAATTTCATAATAATAATTGTTCCTACTATTTCCCGAATAATGGGCATTACACATCCGCACCACTGCCTCCATGTCCACGTGGAATAAATACGTAATCTTGTTCGCGGGGGACGGCACAAGGCTCTTCCGCACCTCGTGTATCAGTAAAAAGTGATCTTGCGTCAATTTGAACGTGAGTAAATTAGCATCTTTTTACTGATCATGGCTAATTTCCGCGACCTGATCCTGCTCCATCATGCCGTTACGGTGGATCAGGCGGAAGATCCTGGCCGCCTTACCGCCCAGACGCTCCTGAACTATCTGGTAAACTAGCGTGTGTGTCAGGGTCGGTACGCCTCGCCTAATTCTAAGCGATACTGCCCGCCCCCGACGTCTCCGACCCGCCTCACTGCGCCTCCACACTCCCCTCCAGCACTTTGAGGTATTGCTCCAGGTGTTTGAGGTCCTTGAGGTGGTCACGGATCTCGGCCAAGGTCACGGGGTTGAGGTAGAGTCCCAGGGGTCGCTGCGAGTGTAGGAGATCTTGAGCATCGCGGAGAGGCACTCGCCGGCTAGGGGATCCACGCGCCGCACTAGGCTGTTTGGTACCTCGCTGTCCCTGGGAGCACACAGAGAAGTAAACACACATATGCGTAGACAGTAAACACTCGCGTATTCGGACACTCATTATTCGGACTTTGACATTATTCGGACCTCCTCATTTTTTATTATTATATTATTATTATTATTATATTATTATTATTATTATTATTATTATTATTATTATTATTATTATATTATTATTATTATTATTATTATATTATTATTATTATTATTATTATTATTATTATTATTATTTTTTTTTTTTTTTTTTTTTTTTAGGGGTCGAAATCTCCTAGCTATACTATTATACACCTCGATTTTTTTTTTTTTTTTTTGTTTTTTTTTTTAGGGGGGTCGAAATTTATTACCTATATACACACCTGTGGATGGATTCAGCAAACCATTTACGAGGTAAGACTCTGGTAAATTTCCGTACCTCCCTGCACATGGCACGACCCTATTCAGCCCAANAAACTATGCTGACTTGAAACAGTGATGTGCTAAATCTCATTATCTCCTAATACCTAACAACAGTTGTGCTATACTTCAGGCTGTACAAACACAGTAATATCCTAACACACAGTTGTGCTATACTTCAGGCTGTAAAAACACAGTAATATCCTAACACACAGTTGTGCTATACTTCAGGCTGTACAAACACAGTAATATCCTAACACACAGTTGTGCTATACTTCAGGCTGTACAAACACAGTAATATCCTAACACACAGTTGTGCTATACTTCAGGCTGTACAAACACAGTAATATCCTAACACACAGTTGTGCTATACTTCAGGCTGTACAAACACAGTAATATCCTAACACACAGTTGTGCTATACTTCAGGCTGTACAAACACAGTAAAAAAGTACTTATATTTATTCAAGCTTATATTTTCAACGTAATTATTAACTATTTTCACCCAATTTCAGATGATCATTATTTAGACATTCAAATTGTCACAGCAAAATGAGAACCAATATTAGCATGCCAATAATCATTTACCGATAATAATAATAATAGTAATGATGATGATGATGATGATGATGATAATAATAATAATGACAATAATAATGATAATAATAATGATAATAATAATAATGATGATAATAATAATAATAATAATAATAATAATAATAATAATAATAATAATAATAATAATAATAATAATAATAATAATAGTACCAAACAGTCAGTAACCTCAGAAAAACAAAACACCAAGCCAGTGAAACTGTGACTCTTCCTGTTTCTATTGGTCCACTTTCCTATGACTTAAATCTTTTCAAGAGAGGAGTAACAAGACGCTACCGCCTCCACAAATGGGGAGGCGGTGGCAGAGGTAGCAGGCAGTGGCAGTTGTTGTGCCCTTGGCCAGTCCTTTGTCATGTAAACAAGAAGAAGTCACAAACACCTACTTCCTCTCATAGTAAACAAAAACATCAAAAAACACCAAACGAGGTCCCAGAGGTCACACTTCAGGTCAGGTCACCCTCCAAAAGGTCATATCAGGTCAGGTCACCTTCCAAAAAGTCACACTTCAGGTCAAGTCACCCTCCAAAAGGTCACATCAGGTCAGGTCACCCTCCAAAAAGTCACATCAGGTCAGGTCACCCTCCAAAAGGTCACACTTCAGGTCAAGTCACCCTCCAAATGGTCACCCTCTAAAAGATCACCCCTCCAAAAGTTCACCCTCTAAAAGATCACCCCTCCAAAAGTTCACCCCTCCAAAAGGTCACACTTCAGGTCAGGTCACCCTCCAAAAGGTCACCCTCCAAAGGGTCGTCCTCAGCCCTGCATCCTCTGATAGTAAACAAACATTTGCAGTATAAACATGGTCTCGTCCAAGCCAATCTCAGAGTCAAAAAGTCTGTCTTGCGTGGAGGAAACTTTCTCCACCTGCTTCACCTCCGCCTCCGTCATCATCTCCTCCACCTCCCTCACCTGCTCCTCCGTCCCTCCACTCTGACGTAGATTCTCCACTATGGAATCCACCCGTATCCGTTTATCCAGCAGCCGTGTGTTATCCGCGTGTGTGGTGTCGCGCTGCACGATTAGATTATACACGGATTTATACACCCACTCCAGACACATCCGCACCACTGCCTCCATGTCCACGTGGAATAAATACGTAATCTTGTTCGCGGGGACGGCACGAGGCTCTTCCGCACCTCGTGTATCAGTAAAAAGTGATCTTGCGTCAATTTGAACGTGAGTAAATTAGCATCTTTTTTACTGATCATGGCTAATTCCGCGACCTGATCCTGCTCCATCATGCCGTTACGGTGGATCAGGCGGAAGATCCTGGCCGCCTTGCCGCCCAGACGCTCCTGAACTATCTGGTAAACTAGGGTGTGTGTCAGGGTGCGGTACGCCTCGCCTAATTCTAAGCGATACTGCCCGCCCCCGACGTCTCCGACCCGCCTCACTGCGCCTCCACTCTCCTCCTCCAGCACTTTGAGGTATTGCTCCAGGTGTTTGAGGTCCTTGAGGTGGTCACGGATCTCGGCCAAGGTCACGGGGTTGAGGGTAGAGTCCCAGGGGTCGCTGCGAGTGTAGGAGATCTTGAGCATCGCGGAGAGGCACTCGCCGGCTAGGGGATCCACGCGCCGCACTAGGCTGTTTCGTACCTCGCTGTCCCTGGGAACACACAGAGAAGTAAACACACATATGCGTAGA
>JACEEZ010023323.1:20000-30323 GCA_016584305.1 Chionoecetes opilio
TGTCCACCCACATAATGGGTCCCGGTTTTACGGGGTTTGTGACCCCCCTCCGGGGTGGTGGTTTCCCCCAACATAACCACTAAGCGGGAATGATAAAAATTTTTATATGGAGAGGGGGCCACGAGCGTTGCTCAGCCCTGTAAAATACAATAGATGAAACAACAAATGAAACACACACACACACACCAACACACACACATCCACACCCACACAACACAAACACACACCCCCAACGCACACCCCCAACAACACACCCAACAAACACCCCCCCCCACACCCCCACAACAAACACCCCCCCCAACGACACACACAGAAACACCCCCCCCAACACAACACCTAGGGAACGAGTATGAGCAGATGGGGGTCGTGCAGTAAGGTGTAGGGCAGGAACTGGGTTTCCACTCCCCAGGTGACCAGTTTGTGCTGTATCAGGATCCGGGGGCCTGGATCCCGGGGAGAAGCAGACTACAGGATACAGATAGGGGAGTATAGGTAGGTTAGGCTAGAAGGAAAATAGATACCCAATATGAATAAGGTTGGGTTGGGTTAACCCCTTCACGCCCAATTTTTTCCTTGGGCTATAGATACATACTATTAGGAACCACAAGCGGGAAATTTTATTGCCCCGCTGAGACTAGGTTTTGGACCCATTTTCATAACCAACCCAAAACCAAGAGGGTCCAACATATAGATCTAATCTTCAGTAATACCATAAAATACTACATCAATACCCTTTTTCCAGACCACCATTAGACCACAAAACATGTGAAGCCCCCTTAACGAAAAAATGCCTAAGAACCCCAAACCCCAAAAAAATAACACAAAGCTCAAACAAAAATGGCCAAGTAAATTTCCACCACAAGGACAAAAGGAATGGCCTGAGGGACAACTAAAAATTGAGTGGGAAAAAACTTAGCAGATAATGTCCGGGGAAATGCCCCCTTCCTTTTCTAAATTGGAGGAGGCATGCAGGGAACTGTCCCACTAAAAAAGCGTCGCAAATAAAAAACGACTCATCCCTAGGGGACGGGTATCTAATGAAAAAGAGAGGCAACAAGAACAAATTGACAAAGGGCCCCTCCACCATTCTAGAAGCCAAGCTGAAAAAGGGGCCCTTTTGGAATAGAAACCATTAAATAAAGTCACATGCAGAAAAAAGGAAAAAAGAAGAAATACAGGGGAGTGAAAACAAAAGGTAACTCTAAATTTTTTTTCTCCTAGCAACAGGAAAACAAAAACATTCGCATAGGACCCTTGAAGTGGGAAAAGGGGGTTCTTGAGGGGTATCCAAAAGAAAAGGGAAAAAACCTCAAAGGCCCAATATGAAGCGTCTTCAGTTTCTAACCCTGTCAAAATGTTATGACCCCGCGGTTTTTTTTCAACAGCAGCATCTCTGCACAGACACCGCACCTGACAAATTTACCCCCCAAAAAAAACTGAAAACATTTAAGCTATTGACGCCATCGCCGGATTTCCGGGGGGCCCGGATGGGTTTATGAAATTTGAAACAATGCAAGCTTGAGCTGGGGGACATTAAATTTAAATTTCCACAAAAACCCCTTGCATCGGGGATTATTCCCCCCCAAACCCGAAAGGGGGGGTAGGACCACCCACCATAAAAGGAAGGCAACAAGGGGTGGCCCAAAAAACCCGGCCTGTGGTCCTAATTCCCATTCATTAAGATAATTGAACGGTGGCAAAAAAACCCTCTCATGATCACTTTGGAAGACAAAAGCTTTTTTGAGGGGCCACACGGGTTTAGAAAAGGCCCTCCTGCCTTTGCAATTTTTGGCACACCAAGAGCCTATTGAAACCACTAGCAAAGGGGACCAACGTAGAGTGACACGGACTTTTTCCAAAACCCTTTTACAAAGTTGATCATGGCCCCTCCCCCACAAATTAAGGGGCCTTGGGTTCAGGAAAAATTGGGAAATGGACCACACTTTTTGACAGGCAGGACCAAAAGATCAGTAGGGGCACCTCCAGACCCGAGTGAGTGGGAAAGGGGGTTTCCCCGGGGTCAGTGCTGGGACCTCTGGTTCCCGATCATGATGGGGACTGACAGGGGACTCCCCACTCCAGGTACCTTTTTTCCGATGAACAAGGTTTTAAAAGGGGAATAAAGAAGAGGATGTGGCCCGGTTGGAGGAAGATAAAACACCTCCTAGACGGGCTGATACCAAAACATGTCAATGAACAGCGACAAATTTGAACTAATGAAGTACGGGCCCCTACAAAAAAACAAGGGAACACCACCTACCAGGCCCCCCAAAAACCCTCACCCAGACCACGTGCGTGACTTGGCATCACCATAGTGCTGATAGAACCTCTCACAGACATAATCAACATACAAACACTGCCAAGAAATTGACCGGGGGGCCTCAGGACCCTTTACACCAGGGAGAGGACCCGCATGTTAAAAACTATGGAAGGCCCTCGCCTCCCCAGACGGAGTATTGCTGCCAGCTTGGTCGCCGCAAGAAAAGGGGGCATAGTAAAAAAGGAAGCTCTCAGGGCCTTACAGTAAAATTGGGACTCCCCATAGGATTTCTGGGGGGTCTCGCCCCTTTAAATGTATCCCCGCAAGAAGAGGAGAGGTACCTAGAATCTAGTTGGAAGACCCCAGAACACGGTACCGCGTAGGCGCAAAAACCCATCCAAGGAAAGGTTGATGTGTAATCAGGGGGAAAACAACCCCACTCAAAAAGGTAGCAACAGGTTTAAAAACCATTACAAGAAAAGGGGGCCCTTTTTTCAATGCGTGCCAAAGGCCATCAGGAGCTGACTGGGGGTATCCATGCTCCCTTAAGCATCAGCGGACAAATGGTTGGCACAGGCTGCGGCCCCCAACACCAGGCTACCCCAGCAACGGAAGCAACTCTTTGGCGTGCCACCACACCACCAGAGAAGCGGAGCTGCCTGGCCACAGCGGAGGCCCACCTTAGCTGCGCCCTGGGAGGCGAAATTCTACTAAGTAATCTAAGTAAAGTAATACCACAGCAGTTAGTGGACAAGGCTACTAAACAGGTCATGGTTATAAAACATTGCTTATACTCACTACAAATCGTCTAATGGTAGTCATATTACAATGGCAATTACGTTTTGGGCCTCAAGGGGTTAACCGCAGTGGTTAAAGATACGGCGGCCTTATTTTAGTTGAGGGTAGAGATACGGCAGCGGTTATAGATACGGAAACAACAGGAACTACCACGTGTAGGTCTCACGGCCTCTTGTAGCTTCCTTATTTTCTTACAATATGGGAACTTATATGGGGGTCTCTCTCTCTCTCTCTCTCGGTTACAGGGAGTTTCGTACATAAGTTGTTTCGTACCCAGGTTTTTTTAGTTGTTTCGTACACTGATTTTGAGTTTTTTTCGTACATATCTGGTGTCGTTTTGTAACTCTAGTAGTCAAGTTCAACTGAGTGTACGAAACGACTATGATTTCATATAGACTACGAAATAACTTTTAGGTGTACGAAACAACTTGTGTACGAACTGACTACACCCCCTCTCACACACACACACACTCTCTCTCAGAATGACACCAGGTATGTACGAAAAAAACTCATAATTAGTGTACAAAAACAACTAACAAAACCTCGGGTTACGAACAACTTGTGTCGAAAACTCCATGTAAACTAAACATTATGGGACTATGGGGGGCTCTCTCTCACACTCGCTCTCATCTCCCTCTCACCTTGTTGGCGGGCAGCCCTTTTTGCAGCGGGTCGTGATCACCCTTACAGGGTTGCTGCCACGCTGAAACAGCACCACGCCTAACACGAGCACGATGGCGCCGTAGTACTCCGCGGATACGTCGCACACCTTCTTGCAGCGGTTTAGACACTGGCCACCTCCTCTCCTCTCTTGTGACCTAATAGATCTTCTTCTGGTGACCTCCTCTCCATCCTCCTCTTGTGACCTCTAGTATTCTTCTGCGTGACCTCCTCCTCTCTTTTGACTCTAATTATTCTTCTTCTGGTGACTTCTCCCTCCTCTGTGACCTTAAGTATCGGCCTACTGGTGACCTCATCATCCTCTACTCTTGTGGACTTCTAGTATCTTCTGGTGATCTCCTCATCCTCTCCTCTTGTGACCTCTAAAAGTATCTTCTAGGTGACCTCATTCTATTGTGACCTCTTCTGCTTAGGATCGCATTGTTCAGGTCGTTTTTCAACATTATAGTATGTTTTATAGGCTCTTCCTCCTCTTCTTTTTTCGGGTGACCTCTAGTATAGCTTCATATGGCCTCTTCTCTTTCTTTGTGACCACCTCCTTCCTAGGACTGGGTGTGGCCCGGGCGGAGGCCGGTTCCTAATAATGCTTGGACTAATCCACGGCACACTTGTTTTAAGTGTTGTGTTGTGTTGTTTTTGTTGTAAGGGCAGTGATGCGATTTCGAGGAATTCGCCCTGGGCACAGAGGCCCCCCCCCCCCGGGTCGTGATGGGTGACGGCAGCGGGCGGGCCAGGCAGAGGGTGTCAGGTCAAAGGTGGTGACGTTTCAGGGCGACAGAGGTGACCGTGGAAGTTCGACCGGTGGGCGTGGCAGCGAGGACACTGCAGCAGTAATCCTAATTATACAAGCTGAGGAGCCAGCCAGAAAATAGGGTTTGAAAATAGGATGAAAAACCGCGGTTTAGCTCCCACTGGAAAGAAGAAGATAGAAGGGGGCGCGTGCGGGTGCAGGCGGTTACAGGTGGTGCCCGCTTCAGTTTCAGTACAGTTGATGGTCGGGAGTCAGGCCTTTTCAAACGGCACTCCCGACGTGTTTCTTCGTTTGCTGTCTGGGTTCTTTATTAGTTGTCTTCTCTTATTCTATCTTATAGTTTTTTCTTTCTCTTTCTTCTTATTTTCTCTGGTCTATCCCAAAAACTGTGATTGTTCTTTTGCTTCATCCACCATCCACTCTCCTAAACAAATACGCTCCCACTATAGCTCTTCTCCTCTAGGCAGGTTGTTTGTAGCCTCTTTCTCCTCTAGGAGGTTGTTGTAGCACTCTGCCTCCCTAGGTAGGTTGTGTAGCCTCTTCCTCTCTAGGTAAGGGTGTGTAGCCTCTTCACTCCTATAGTAAAGGTTCATGTTGTAGCCTCTGTCTCCTTAGGGTAAGTTGCTATGTTGTAGCCTCTGGGCCTCCTGTAGGTAAGGATGTTGTAGCCTTGCCCTCTAGTAAGGTTGTGTCAGGACTCTGCCTACTCTAGGTAAGGTTGTTGTAGCCTCTTCCTCCTCTAGGTAAGGGTGTGAGACTCTGCCTCCTCTAGGTAAGTGTGTTGTAGCCTCTCCTCCTCTAGGTAAGGTTGGGTAGCCTCTTCATCCCCTAGGTAAGGTTGTTGTAGCTCTTCCTCCTCTAGGTAGGTTATGTAGCCTCTTCCTCCTCTAGGTAAGGTAGGTGTAGCCTCTTCCTCTGGTAAGGTTTGTTGTCAGCCTCTGCCTCCTCTAGTAAGGTGTGTAGCCTCTGCCTCCTTTAGGTAAGGTTGTTGTAGCTCCTCTCCTCTAGTTAGGTTGTTGTCAGCCCTTCCTCCTCTAGGTAGGGTATATTGTAGCCTTTCCTCCTCTAGGTTAGGTTGTTGTGCCTCTCCTCCTTAGGTTAAGGTGGTTGTAGCCTTCTTCCCCCTAGTAAGTTTGTTGTAGACCTCTTCCTCCTAAGGTAAGGTTGTTGTAGTCCTCGTGCATCCTGTAGGTAAGTTGTTTGTAGATCTGCTCCTACTAGGTAAGGTTGTTGTAGCCTCTGATGCCTCCTGTAGTCAGGTTGTTGTAGCCTCGCCTCCTCTAGGTAAGGTTGTTGTCTAGCTCTGTCTCCTCAGGAAGGTGTTGTAGCCTCTGCCTCCTCTAGGTAAGGTTGTTGTACCCTCTCGCCTCCTCTAGGTAAGGTTGTTGTAGCCTCTTCCTCTCTAGGTAAGGTTGTGGTAGCCTCCACACTTTTACTTTCTTTCAGTACTGGAGGCTGGGCACCATAGCAGAACAAAGTCCTCCTTTCCGCCCCACATAAATCACAAGCCCTCTTCTTCTTCTTCTTCTTCTTGTGACCTTTCCGTCTCCTTCGTTAAACAAAACTTGTATAAACTCTTCCCCTGTTATTCACCTGGAAGACATTTTGATCAGGTTTCAATCCTTTGATTATAATCCTAATTCAACTGTTTCGTCGCCGTGAATGTTGGTGACAAGATCCGATCCGGTGTGGGTTCGGGGGGCAGCCTTTGCTCCGGTCCCTAACGCCACAACACGTCTGTCAATAAAAAAAGAAAGAAACGCTGTCCTGGTTGACTTTAGTGTTGTCTACGGTACATGTTAAGTGAGTTTGATGTACCAGAAAACCCATGGTCTCTTAAAAACAGCACGAGTGAGACCAGCAAAATACGCTATCTAGGCTGTGTTCTAATGAAAGAACAAAATGAACAGCTTCAACAGAGGTAGAAAACGAGAAAGAAATTTTATGAAAAAACTAGCCTTCATATTGTTATAACGTCGGTAATTACGTACCAGAATGTATATGAGAAAAGTATGTAGCAGAAGTAGTAGAAAGATGTTACCTAGGAATGGAAGTAAAAAGGAGGGATAGGACGGTGAAAAGAAGAGGAAGTTAATGAAGGCAAGGCAAGGAGGATGACAGGCATGATTATAAATGGTGGTAAACAGTTTCATTGATAAATATGAGGTAGGGCAGGAAGTTTATGGAAGGGGGTGAGGTACCCATGGCCCTGTATAGGGTCAGAAGTGACATCAGTACGGGAAGGAGGACATCATGCACTTGGAAAAGGCTCAGAACTAGGAGGCAGATGGGATTAGGAGCTTGTAGAGCACTGCGTAGAGGCATAAGGGGAGACATGGGATGAGCACATTCAGGGAAAAGGATAATTAAAGGACAACTTGGGGGTTGGGGGGTTTTTTTCCACCAAAACAAAAGGAAAAAAAAAAAAAAAAAAAAAAAAAATTGAAAATACTTAGTGAGATAAATGGGCCAAAGAAATACCAGGAAAAATAGATCAAGTTCCACCTGGAAGAAGGAACTAGAGAGATTGGAACAGGAGAGAGACGTGGGAGAGGAATGGAACAGGATGGAGTAAGAGATATAAAAGAAAAATTGAGATAAAGGGATAGTTACAATGGCAGGAGGAATGGCCATGAATCAAACGGTTGCAGTGGTAAAGGTGGAAACAGAAAAACCAGAAGGGTGGTGACCTGGCATGTCGGAGACTGGGGGAGTAAGTTACTCTTAAAGCAAGAACAGGCACCTTGGATTCAACGCAGAACAGGGAACTGGGAGAAACCAGAATTGTAGCTGCAGGGTAGTAGGAGAGAAAGAAACCGTAGAAACATGTCATTGGTCTGTTGTATCATTGTACTACTCCAACTACAACCAGTAGAAGTAGTACATACAATAATTTTTTTTGTGATAATATATATATATATATATAGATTATCTTATTTTTTTTAAATTTAGAATTTATAATATAATCTATATATATTTATTTATTATTATTTTGTTTTTTTTACATGGTGCGGACGTTATTTTTTTTTTTTTTTTTTTGGTTTTGTCCCGTAGCATGAGACCTTTTGTCCCTAGCATGATACCGCATTGTAATCTCGCTTGTCCCTAGCATGATGGACAGCTTGTAATCTCGTTTGTCCTAACATGATGACTACCTTATAATCTCGCTTTGTCCATAGCATGAGACTGCCTTGTAATCTCGCTTGGTCCCTAGCATGATGACCGCCTTGTAATCTCGGCTTGTCCCTAAGCAATAGATGACCGCCTTGTAATCTCGCTTGTCCCTAAGCATGAGACCGCCTGTGTAATCTCGCTGAGTCCCTAGCATGATGACCGCTTGTAATCTCGCTTGTCCTAGCATGATGACCGACCTTGTATCTCGCTTGTCATTAGCAGATGACCGCCTGTAATCTCGCTTGTCCCTAGCATGATGACCGCCTTGTAATCTCGCTTGTCCTAGGCATGAATGACCGCTTTGTTAATCTCGCTTGTCCCTAGCATGATGACCGCCTTGTCTATCTTGCTTGTCCCTAGCATGATGACCGCCCTGTAATCTTGCTTGTCCCTAGCCATGAGACCGCTTTGTAATATCGCTTTTCCCAGCATGATGACCGCCTTGTAATCTCGCTTGTCCTAGCATGATGACCGCTTGTAATCTCGCTTGTCCCTAGCATGATGACCAGCCTTGTAATCTCCGCTTGTCATCCTAGCATGATGACCGCCTTGTAATCTCGCTTGTTCCTAGAATGATGACCGCCTTGTAATCTCGCTTGTCCCTACATGATGACCGCCTTGAACTTGCTTGTCCCTACATGATAAACCCTTGTAATCTCGCTTGTCCCAGCATGATGACCGCCCTTTTAATCTCGCTTGTCCCTAGCATGATGACGCCTTTGTAATCTCGCTTGTCCTAATGATTTAAAGCCTTGTAAACTTGCTTGTCCCTAGCTGATTACCGCCTTGTAATCTCGCTTGTCCCTAGCATGATGCCGCCTGTTTATTCGCTTGTCCCTAGCATGATGACCGCCTTGTATCTCGCTTGTCCCTAGCATTATGACCCCTTGTAATCCCCGCTTGTCCCTAGCATGATGACCGCCTTGTAATCCTTGTCCCTAGCCTGATGACCGCCTGTAATCCGCTTGTCCCCAGCTGATGACCGCCTTGTATCTCCTTTGTCCCTAGCATGATACCGCCTTGTATCCGCTTGTCCCTAGCATGATGACCGCCTGTATCTCGTTGTCCCTAGCATGATGACCGCCTTGTAATCTCGCTTCCCTACATGATGACCGCCTTGTAATCTCGCTTGTCCCTAGAGATGAGCCCTTGTAATCTCCTTGTCCCTAGCTGATGACCCCGGAACCCTTGTTTCATGTGCCGCCTTGTACCCGCTTTGTCCCGCTGATGCCGCCTGTAATTGTTTTCCCTGCTAATCCGCCTTGTCCCCCTTTTCCCCTGAATCCCGCTTGTTTGCTTCCCTTGAATCGCCTTTTTGTCCTACATGATGACCGCCTTTTCCGCCCGCTGTCCCCTTGATGCGCCTTTTATCCGCTTGTTTGCATGTCCCCCCTTGTTCTGCTTGTCCCTGTGTCCCAGCCCCGATGCCGCTTGTTCTGCTGTCCCGATCTGCCGCCCCTTTAATCGCCGCTTGTAAACCGCTTGTCCTCTTTTTACCGCTTTTACTCCTTCCCCAATGACCGCCTTGTAATCTCGCTTTCCCTAGCATTATACCGCCTTGTATCTCGCTTGTCCCTAGCTGATGACCGCCTTTAATCTCGCTTGCCCTAGCATGATGACCGCCTTTTATCTCTGTTGTCCCTAGATGAGACCGCCTTGTAATCTCGCTTGTCCCTAGCATGATGACCGCCTTGTAATCTTGCTTGTCCCTAGCATGATGACCGCCTTGTATCTCGCTTGTCCCTAGCATGATGACGCCCTTTTTAATCTCGCTTGTCCCAGCAGATGACGCCTTTTAATCTCGCTTGTCCCTAGCATGATGACCGCCGTAATCTCGCTTGTCCCTAGCATGATGACCGCCTTTAATCTCGCTTTTCCTAAGCATGATGACCGCCTTGTAATCTCGCTTGTCCCTAGCAAAGACCCCTTGTAATTCGCTTGTCCCTAGCATGAGCCTTTTTCCTTGTCCCTAGCATGATGACCCTTGTAATTTCCTCGCTGTGACCGCCTTTTAAAGCTGCCTGCATGATGCCGCTTGTTCTGCTTGCCCCTTGTATACCGCCTTGTTCTGCTTGCCCTTGAATCCGCCCTTTTCTGCTTGCCCTTATCCGCCTTGTCCCCCTTTTCCCTTGTAAAGCCGCCCTTGTTCCTTGCCCTGATGAGACCGCCTTGTAATCTCGCTTGTCCTAGCATGATGACCGCCTTGTAATCTCGCTTTCCCTAGCATGATCGGAAACCCCCCTTGTAACTTCGCTTGTCCCTAGCTGATGACCGCCCTTTTATCTCGCTTGTCCCTAGCATGATGACCCCTTATTCTTGTCCCTACATGATGACCGCCTTGTAATCTCGCTTTTCCCTAGCATGATGACCGCCTTGTAATCTCGCTTGTCCCTAAGATGATGCCGTTTGTTCTGCTTTTCCGCTTGACTGCTTTCCCTTGCCCTGATGACCGCCTTGTAATCTCGCTTGTTACCAGCATGATCCGCCTTTTAATCCGCTTGTCCCTAGCATGATGACCGCCTTTTAATCTCGCTTTTTCCCAAAAATGATGAAACCCCCTTTTAAAACGCTTGTCCCTAGATGGCCCCTTTTCCCTTTCCCAAATGAACCCCTTGTAATCTCGCTTGTCCCTAGCTGATGACCCTTTTTCCCTTTTCCC
>JACEEZ010023324.1:0-19270 GCA_016584305.1 Chionoecetes opilio
AGAAAATTAAAAAATTAAATTTTTGATTGGACCAAGGTTGGAATATCGGCAGTGATTTTTCACCAGATAAAAAGAAGGATATGGGAGATGAGAGATACAAAGAGCAGCCACAAATGGCTCCAAGCCTGAGAGATTTACCATATGAGGAAAGACTTTCAAGACTAAAAACTCCCAAATCTTGAGAAAAGAAGAAAAGGGGAGATTTTATAGCAGTGTATAGAGAGCATCAATGGGTCTGGATTGATAAGAGAAGATCTGTTTGTGTGGGACGATAGAAGTACAAGAAGTCATGAGAAGAAATTGAATGGACAACATGCAAGAGGGATTAAAAAAAAATACAGCTTCCCGTATAGAAGCATAAAAGCCTGGAATAACCTTGATGCCAAAAGTGATTAATGCAAGAAGTATTTAGGACTTCATAGGCAAGCTGGATAATAGTAGATTGGAGACGGGACAATATGAGCATAGCTCTTTTCCTGTATGTTACAACTAGGTAAATACAACTAGGTAAATACACACACACACTCCCTCTCTCTCTCTCTCTCTCTCTGTAAAAATCAAATCTTCCAACCCTAGAGAAAAGAAAAGAAAGAGGTGAAAGAGAGGATATCTTGGTCCGGCCAGATATCTGAATCCGACCATTCAGATTAGCCGGATATTCATTATCCGGTCATCCAGCCAAATCACTATCCGGTACAACCCTAGACATGACTGCACAAATGTTGTGATGAATCGAACCCAAATCTGTTGTGCAGAGACCCACGTATTTTATGTGGAGGTGTCAATTTATGTCACCTACTCTTTCAAAAAATATCTCTCAAGTCTGCTTCTTATGGGGATTTCTGTATCAAGTTCCCTTGTTGGTTTTTCTTTGATTTTTCAAAGTCTAAGCAATGAGTTGAATTTTCTCTTCATCCTTTCTTTCTCCCAAACAGACAGGAGCTAGAATCGAAGGAAGACTTATGATGCGATACACAGCAACAGAGGTCAAAGACGATTAAGACTATTAGTCACATGGGTAATATTGCTGAGAACTGGGTTTTGCACAGTTTTGTGTTTTTCCATCAAAATGTTTGTTATAACTATATTACATTAGGTGTGCATATGCTGGTGAGTTTAGTAATGCTGCATGAGACACAGGGAGACAGACAAAGAAAAGAATAATCGTTAAAAATTTACTGGAATAAGTGAGAACAAAATATTTGGGTCATTGTAATTGGTGCATGGCACCCTTTCAGGATAGGATAGGCCTATGAAATCTTTATCTTTGGCCTTGAGGATGCAGGGCAAATTTCTGACTGATTTAAGGAAAAAATCTCTCTCTTGATGTCCTAAAATGCAAGGCAGCAAATATTTTAGTGACTATGAGGGCTCTAGTACAATTAATGTTTTTCCTATTGTTTTAAATATTCTATTTTGGCGAGCTTTCTCCACCACCAATTAGTCACTAAATATGACCCTTACTGTACTTAATAGATTTTAGTGTTAATCACAAACAACACTTTTCCTGAGAAACTTGGACAACATTCAAATAAATTATACTTAAGTTGTTACTTTCTGCTTGAAAACGCATGAAGACTTCAAGACACAAAAAGATACATGTTGAAATCCTTATATCTCTAATGGTAACCAAAAAGTTGGAAATTAATGTAATTTTCCTTGGTGAAATAAAGCCCAGGAAAATGTTTTGCATCAATAAACTAATTTGATACTTAAATATAATACCATAATATCTGAACAACTCACCTTCTATATCCCCCTGCTGGCTTTCAGTCTCATACAGGAGGATTTTCTTCATTTTCCGATAGTTTAGGTTATCAAACTCCCGAACTGCTTTCTTCGTTCGAGCAATTAGATCCAGGATAATATGTGATGACCGATGTCTCAGTATAAACTCGTGCTGCAGGGGATGTATTATGAATAAAAAACATGATATAACATTCTACAAATACTTATGAATATGTTTATGAATCACAGCACCCAAGCCAATCAGATATTTCTGAATATATCAAATACTTTCACACAAAATAAAAAATATATCATCTTTCTATTTAACATCAGATTTTCCCATAATATCTTGAGGTTAGACAGTCTATGATTTGCTTCCAACTATCTCTATCCATTGCCTCAACCTCTTCAATGCCTAATGCTGCCAGATCCTCTTCAACACACTGCTTCCGTGTCTTCCTTGACCGGCTGGTGGACAGCGACCTGGATCTTCCACTCCAACAGCTCTTCCCAATGCCTCACCATCTACTCTCTTCTTCACGTGCCCAAACCACCTCAATCTCTTTACTTTCAGCATTGTACTAGCTCCTTCAATCCACATCTTCTTGCCACCCCTTCACTGGACACCTCATCTTTCCATATGATCCCAGCCACATACCTCAACATTCTCCAATAACAACCAACCACACATCTTCCAACTTCTTCATCAAAGACCATGTATCAAACCATACAGCAATAATTATCTTATACATGCTTTAAATACTCTTCCTCTGATTTTCAGTGGAATACTCTTATTTATCAGCAGTCCGCTATCTGTCTCTACAGTACTCATCAATGTGTTGCTACCTGTGTTCTTAATGGTTTCTCCACTCCACCCTCACTATCTAACATATCACCATGATAACAAACTTTCACTACTTCTATTACATACCATCCACTTCTATAGTCTCTATCTCTTCCACTTCTGGCTGTCCCCTCCGTTGATTCTTCTTACACACGCTGTACAGCAGAAATCTACCACCATATTTAGGTTTCTTATTCCTGAACATCTTTTATGGCACCACTTGTCATATTCCTTGAAGGATACAGTTTACTCCCATGCCACTACTGTACACTCAACAAGGAAACTTCCCACTTGTATATTTTGCTCTATTTTCTTGCCTGTCACCATCAACTACGTCTTGGCCATATTCACCTTCCGATCTCTTCTCTCATAGGAATAACAAATATCATCCTAACAAAACACATTAGAAAATATTTTATGTATTGCAGCATAAGTCAACAACGGACCGTTATCCTAGCTTTTCGTGTCCTGGTGGAACGTCGACGTGAGTTTCGACAGGTGATGCTTGCAGCCTATGTTGATCTCAAGAAGGCGTTTGACTCAGTGCATCGTAAGTCACTCTGGAATCTTCTGCGACTTTGCAGGATTCCTGCAAGGACTATTGGTTTGATGACTTGCCTGTACTCTGGGACTGAGAGTGCTGTGAAGTGTGGGTGAGGTGTATCCAGCTTTTTCTTGTGAATACAGTAGTGAGGCAAGGGTTGCGTCCTTGCTCCATCACTTTTCAACACTTGTATGGACTGGGTATTAGGTAAAGTTGTAGATCAAAGTGATTGTGGAGCATCCCTCGGCAATATCAAGATCACTGATCTTGTTTTTGACAATGATGCAGTAATCTTTGCTGAGTCAATGGAGGTCCTGGTGACGACTCTCGAGGCACTGTACGAGGAGGCAAAGCCATTGGGACTTGAGGTCTCCTGGCACAAGACCAAAGTCCAGGTGTTTGGATGCTTACTAGATGAAACAGTACATTCTGTTCATGTGTGCAGCGAGGACATTGAGATCTTGGAAAAGTTTTACATTTGGCGATCGGTACCTGTGCAGAAGGACAAAGATCCGTATGTTCAAGTCGCTTGTGATCCCTGTCTTACTCTATGGATGTGAGACGTGGACACTAAATAGCGACTTGAAGAGGCGAATCGATGCCTTAGGTAATAAGTGTCTTCGCAGAATCATGGGGTATCGCTGGGATGATTAAGTGTCAAATCAGCGATTGCACCATGAGACTGAATCGAGGCCTATTACCTGCATACAGTGCATAGTCCATCAACGCCAACTCCGGCTATATGGGCACGTGGCACGCTACCCTGAAACAATCCTTCTCACCGGGTTTTATCTGTTAAGAGACAATCCAGAATTGAGGAGGGCAAGGGGGCGCCCACAAGGCTCGGGCTGGGGCAAGTTAATGTTTCCTGTAGAGAGTTGAGTGGTATGCAAAGGGAACCTGCATTGGGACTCGCGCATGGTGACCCCCGGGAATGGCGTCGTAGGGTGGGCGAGCGACACATCCCCCGGCGTATGCCCCCAATGATTGGCGATTGATTCACATGCTAACTATTATGCTTATTTCCTTTTTGGATTTCTAAACTGCCTCCACTAATGTGTATGTGATGTAGAGAAGGCTTAATTCTTTATATAAAGCAGAGTTGACACCTAATCAAGGAATAAGTTTGAAATCATAACATCAGCTCTCGAGAGGTCTATCATACTTGCACACTAGATCTGTATAGACCTGTTACACTTTATGTGTTAAAAAACAGTCCTGGAACCAATCAAATTTGTTGTAGCATCCTGACTATATATCTCCAACACCACACCTTCTTTAAAGTCCTCTGTGACCAACTAGTATCAGCAGCCTAATTTCTCCTAGCCACTGATTTTGTTAACCATAAAGATGATGCCTTAATAAACTATATTTATAAAAAAAAATTCACAGGAGTAACTTACAGTGAGAAGCCTTGCCGAAGTAGGTCGATCAGGTGGTGATTTCTGGAGACAAGCTTCAACAAAGTGCTGGAAGTCTTTGGACCAATCAGGAGCTTGCATTTAGGAGCATCATTCTGGGCAATGTGGTACAAGGCACTCATGGCATTCATATTGAAGTAGGGTGGTTTTGCGTTCTGCCAGTTCTATGCATGTGATACCTAAGGACCATACATCCACCTGCAATGCATGAATAGGTATTCCATGAGTTTCTTCAACATGGTACCCTGTAATAGTGTAACTTTTCTTGTTTTTCCAGACATAACATATTGAGCCAAAATTTGAGATAATGGCTTACTAATATATAAAGTAAATATATATGCAGTAGAGGTCAAATAAAAAAAAGAAGCATCAGTATGATTTTCCTTTTTAAATTTCTAACACCACAAAAGATTAAAAAAAAACCTAGGTTAGTGAATCAAGCAGACCAATTATTATATTCTCAAGATAACTGGCATAAGCTATGGACCCCTTTCTGACAAAAATAAATTCATAAAATATTAATTTGATGGTAAATGGGCTGAAAGACTGCATGATGTTTGCATACCACATTTTACAAAAAAATGTAATCTTTGAATATAAAAGCCATCAAAGTTGACAAGCAAGAGACTAATGGCAATGGCCTAGAGATGGCGTTGACGTCCCAAGCCACGACTCGCTCGGAAACTGCTATGATGTGCATGGTATAAGAGTTCTGGCTGTGTGCTAGGTGATGTTTATAATAAAGATTGTAAAATTACATACAATTACTATATATTTACAACATTGGCAAGCTTGTCATTATATATATATGATATATATATAATATATAGTATATATATATATATATATATATATATATATATATTATTAAACCCCCTCGTATTCGGACCCCTCCTCTTTCTTTTCTTTTTTAAACTTACCTTGGGGGGGGGGGGGGGGGGGGTCATGAGGTGAGTCAGTGAGGTTAGAGTAGAGGCCCAGGCAGCCAGGCAGGAGCATTTATGATCATCACTGAGCATATACTTTGTATACTGTAATTGTGGTTCTTTGTTGTGTCCAAATTTTATTGGCGGTGATCTGAGGCCATTGAGCCTTGGACCCAGATCCAGCAACGGAGGTCGTACCTCCAAGCTACCACCCGCTCTCCCACCGCCTAATACTAACCTGCCTTACTACCGTATCCAGCAAGCCTCCTTTGTTAGGTAGTTGAACAGGTAGGAAGGCCCTGGCTTGGACGAGTAACGATGTCATCAAACTTGTCATCAGTCACCAGCTAATGACAAACTGTTCTAAAACTTCTCGACCAATCACAAGTGAACAAGCGTTTGACACGGCCTTAAAGGTTATGTCACACGGACACTTTTTCCGTTAGTGTTACTGGGTGGCGTGGCAGAGAAATGTTTCCCGTCACTGCGTACCCGCCACCTCAACACCTTTAAATAACCCTTATTTAAGGTGACACGCTGGTACTACACTGACCTAAATAATGACGCGTGTATATAACAGCTCACCATAATCACTACGATGTATAATAACTAGTAATGACGTAAAACCCTGCCCACCCAGCTGGCGAACGACCTGCCCCGCCTGGCGCCCTGCCTACCTCTGAGGGCAACACGCTGTCATCCCGCCTCACCTGTGCCTTCTGAAGAAGATTAGGTCAGCTACCACACCTGTGATAGCATCATAGGATATCACAGGGATCATAGGGCTCCTCAAGGGGTCCTCGCAGCCTACAGACAACATCAAGAAGGAGGAAATCTCCGCCATCATGATACTGCTGCCGGCTGCGCTGCCAGACGTAGGACTGATAGTACTGTACACTACTCCTGTACAGTACTGTATTGTGTATTTTTACTGTAGATTTATTATTTACATGATTTATCTTATGTTATTGATATTTGCATGACTTGGAAATTTTCTATATTCATCTAATTTTTTTTTTATTATTATTTTATCCCTGCATTATTCGGATCCTTGCATTACTCGGACCACTCCTTGGCCCAATTAGTCGGAATACGAGAGGGTTTACTGTATATATATATTATATATATATATATATATATATAATATATATATATAGATATATATATATATATATATATACACACAAGCCTCGATTTCCCGGACTTATTGGGGGGAGCACTGGTCCGGGAACCACAAAAGTCCGGGAATCGCAACAGTCCAGGAATTATCCTTATAAAAAAAATAAAAAAAAGTAAATAAATAAATAAATAAATAAATAAATTCCAATGCCATTACCCACCCCCGGGCGTTTATCCTACTCTAGTATTTACTGTCCGGCAACAGCCAATATCAACTGCCCCACCGCGGACTTTATACGTCCGCTGACCATGCTGCCACCTGGCGGGGGGCAGCAGAAAGTGTTCAATAGTCTCAAGAGACGTTCCTGCACCAGGGGCAGTGCGGGTCAGGGGACTAACGGAGGCGGTGCAGGTGAACCGTGCGTGTCGTGTGTCCAAATGTAAACAATACGACCGCTGAGCATGCTGCCACCTGTGGGAGGCAGCAGAAAATGTTTCAATAGTCTCAAGAGACATTCCTGCACAGGGGCAGTGGGGGTCAGGGACTAACGGAGGCTGTGCAGGTGAACCGTGAGTGTCGTGTGTCCAAATGTAAACAATACGACCGCTGAGGATGCTGCCACCTGGCGGGAAGGCAGCAGAATGTGTTCAGTAGTCTCAGAGATGTTCCTGCACCAGGGGCAGTGGGAGTCAGGAGACTAACGGAGGCTGTGCAGGTGAACCGTGAGTGTCGTGTGCCCAAATGTAAACAATACGACCGCTGAGCATGCTGCCAACCTGGCGGGAGGCAGCGGACACTGACCAGGGTGACAGGAGACGCTCGGACCGCCGGACATCTTTGTGAATTTACGACCAGCGCCAGGCATTTCAACTTATTAAAAAAAAAAAAAAAAAAAAATTCATCTTTACTCATATATATGAATAATAGCCATTAAAAATAAGATTATATGTCTACATTCACCTATGAAAATTATATTTAATAGCATACCAAGCAGTAATGAGCGAGCCTGGAGACTTATTACCTCTCCTAATACCAGCCCAGGCAGTCGTGGGTGGGTGTGCAGGTTTACCACCAATTCTACCAGCCTGCGCTGTGGATGCGAGTTACCACCCACTTGGGAGTTACCACCTCCAAGCAGGTGGTAAGTGCTTCGTGGATCTTCCCCCTGTATAGGGAGGTCCGTTATACAGTGTACAAGCATTCGGTAGACGATAATCCGATGATACGAGACGTGTAAATTAGGTCTTTTTTCAATATACGAGATCAAAAATCCAATGATACGACATTCAAACTGGGGTGAGTAAAATGATCAAGTTCAAAATACGCACCCTACCACTCCCAGGCTGGACAAAGGGGGATTTGGTTGACCCCAGTCAGGTCACCCCTAGCAAGCCGTGACCTGAAGGGTAATTAAGCATATGGCACGGCCTGACATTTAAGGGTAATTAGCCAGGTGTGCGGCTCCAACCTTGGGACCGCAGTCAGGTCACCCCTAGCAAGGCCTGACCTGAAGGGTAATTAAGCATATGGTGCGGCCTGATCCTTAGGGGTAATTAGTAGGTGTGCGGCCCAACCTTGGGACCGCTACACTACCCTCTTTTGTATCAAGCGGTGTCCCCTACAGTACAACATCTTTTTTGCTTGTTGTGCATGTTTTATGTTTAATTAATGTGCAGTTATGTTTTTTTGTGTACTATTTTCTCTTTCAGAATGCTTTTTCTACAGAATAGGTAGTACAGTGTGGGTAATATAGACGCTGTGTGTTTGTTGTGTTTGCTATAGTTTATTTTAGCTTGAAATGTTGTTGTTGTTTTTTTTTGTTTTTTTTTTTAATTGATGGTCCTGGAACCAACCTATATTTTACCATTAGTTATTGTGTTTCGTTATACGAGATTTCGCTTTACGAGTATGCCAGGTGGAACCTAACTGCTCGTATCTTCGGGACCTCCCTGTATAATCTAAATGATGCGGTCGAGAACTTCCAGCTTCTGCTCGAGTCAAGGTTTTCCTAGTGTTTGTATGTGCAGTAACCAGTGGGAATAGAGGTAGAAGGAGCGCTTGGAAGCCACGTAGTCGAGTGAGGTGGTGGTGCGGCAGAGAGCAAGACTAACATGTTACACTGCGACAAAGGCACAGAGACTGAACCCTGGGTGATGCTGTGGGATAGCAGATGTGGGAAAAGCAGGTAGCATCTGGTGGCAACTCTATGAAAACTGCACTAGCCAAGCAATTTTTTACTTGGAGCATATCGTTTTATTCTAAATAATAAAAGTTTTTTTTTTTAAATGCTCCATTTTTCCCATCGCGGTTAATAAAAAAAAAGTGTAGTTTAAACACGCTAAAAATGAGAGGTCCCCTGTACAGTATACTAGCAACCACTTAAAAGCAGCTTTCAAGGCAAAAAATTTGAGCAATGTCTTCCAGTGATTAATTGCAATTCATTTCTAAAACAATCCGTGAATTTGCGAATCCAGTGATCTCGAAGCCGCGCCTAGGTAAATACATACAACATTTGACAGTGAAAACTGCTGGCTTTGTGGTCCAGCCAAAGTACAGTACCCTCCCGAGTTTGGCGCTTGCTTTCTTTCGAAGGCATAGCGCTAAACTCGAGGATCGCGAAACTCGGGGTATTGAAAACACTGAAAAAATGCAGATTTAGTCCGGTTAGTGAAGAAGTTGAGTTTTTTTCCCCACTATATTCCCTTGCTATCTAAAAATACCTGTAAATTGTTCGCTGTGTTGCAATATTAGGGAAGAATGCTCTCTACAGACAAAAAAATGGGATACAAAATTATTGGCGCGACTAAAAAAATTTAAAAAAATCATTTACATTTCATTTCCTTATACTCTAGAGCTATGGTTTCCACGGCACAACAAAGCCTTCAAATTCGTTGCCCAAATCCTCATGGGGGCTACATTTCATGCTTCACAAAAGATCATCTTCATCCCTTCAGCAAAACAGCAGGTGGTGTGTCTGAGTTGTGTTTGTTACTTACCCGTATCTTACGGCGATAAGACACTGCATCTTAGAAGACTCACCCTGATTTTTGGGAAAAGGAAATTCCTAGAAAAAAAGAAAGAAAAAACACAGATTTTCTACCGGTAGGCGGTATTTAAAAATTACCGATTTTCTCGGTAGGCGGTGTCTGTATGTGTCTTTTGTTGCTCTGTTCCCATGGTCTTTGCTTAACGTACAACTTTCAGCTTGTATGCCATTGTATAGTAAATTGTTTTGAATGAATCGCCATGGGTGATAATTTCTCAGGGCGAAAGAGCTGTGATATGGTGACAGCCTGGGGGTAAATGATAACATCAACACTAGCAGACGATAGTTGGCGCTGAGCCTCCGAGGCGGAAAGTATAAACATGACAGAGTGAGGACAGGATTAGTTTATTTCAATGTACGAGGGTACTGAGTACTTGAGGAAGTACTACAACATTCGGTCTTGGAAGACACATGAGTATTTTCAGGGTATATTTTAGGGGAAAACAAGTGAGTTTTTATAAGCCGTAAAATCGGTACTTTCGAGCCACATCTTACAGCGCCATTTCCTTGATTTTCCGACATTCATTAGTGGACTACAAGCTCGTTCAGAATACTGTTGAAAGAAGATAACCAACGCATGTGAAACACGTCAGCCAACTGAGGAGTCAAAGGCAGCGTGCGTGACGCCAACGGTTAGGGTAGGAAGACGTGTCCCGTAGTGTACCGAAGCAGCGCAAATCTCGGGGACGAAAATGCGCGAAAAGTCGGATGGTAAGAATTTGAGGACTCGGGAGCGAAACCTCAAGGATCGCGAAAACTCCGGATAGCGTGAAACTCGGAGAGGGCACTGTACATCCACAATTCCTTGACTTAGGTTGCATCTACTTTGTAGGTGAATGGATTGCAGTGTAAAAGAGACCCTATCTAAATGGCCTCTACTTTGCTATGGACTTGAACGAAAGTATCTCAATATGGATGTTTGTGAACGTAAATGGCATCCTGTTGCCTGACAACTCAACACAATTATATAATTGTCACTGTTTAAATTCAAGTTACCCACCTTTCCATCGTACTGTCCTTCACCATGGCCAATCTAATCAGGAGCCATCCAGTAAAGGTGTTCCAACAAAATATTGGCAGGTGATGTTATAACTTGCACTTCCAAAATCAGCTGT
Organism: Chionoecetes opilio; assembly: GCA_016584305.1. Classification (NCBI taxonomy): domain Eukaryota; kingdom Metazoa; phylum Arthropoda; class Malacostraca; order Decapoda; family Majidae; genus Chionoecetes; species Chionoecetes opilio. Next base: position 10,745 of record JACEEZ010023324.1, read on the forward strand.
AATCATAATTATGTTTATAATCTAAACAAGGATAACATCATAACTGAGTGATAATTACAAGACATGCTATGATGCTTTGATAAAACATACTCTTATACTTTTGACCTCCTCAAAAAATAAGTAAGGTGGCGCACAACAGATTTCATAAATATATGAAACAAAACGAAAATGTAAATGCTCTCACTTACCAAGTTTCACAGTGTCCATTTTCTGTCAAGAGAATAAGTGCCAGCTTTAACATCCCTATGAATTTTTCCTAATGAAATGTAAATTAAGAGAGACCTGATAAACAGCCTTCACAGATGCACTGATTTCTTCTTCTCGCCAGAGGTTTGTGATGACCTTCTATAATGTCGTGCTGAGCCCAGACAATATTCCATCACCAGCTGTGAAAAATACATAATTTGAGAACTTCAATTTAATAATGCTTTAGTGCTCATTCAATATTCAACAAACATACTGAATTCAACCAAGCAAAAATCTATTTTACCGCATTTTCGGCCAAGCATTATACATTTTCCCCTTTAATTACTCTCATCTGAATTACCATTCGTCCACGACGCCATAGGTAGTATTTTTTAGAGACTTTCCATAACCCCAAAGGGAGGCAATTATGCTGAACAGTAATATGACCTCTGATTGTAGCGCATTAATTATGAATATGTAAAAGTTAAATAACCGTGGTGTTGCGGCAAGCTTCCGGAAGGAACAATTTTACAATTGCATACAAAATAACAGCCCAACATCTCTCAGAAGTATACAAAACTGTGTCACATCTACGCCTTGATTGTCAGCCTCGATAACACACACCACCATCTGCCTAACTAGGCTGTTACGCAGAGATATACCACTCCTTGGGGTTTCCCAACGATCTTCGGATTTTAGGTCCTGTGGCGTTGGATATTTTTTGTTCTATCTTGGGACTTTGGAAGGATATTCAAGATTTCTCAGTTAGTTTATCTCAAGTACGGTACAACGGTACCTATGCTTACCTTGAGATCAACTACTGGAGAAAGACTTGAATAATTCCCTAAAGTCCTTGGAAAAAATCCCAAGGAGTGGCACCCTTGATCCCACCTCAGCAGTCTCTCGCCTCAGCGATTTGGTTACCATTCGCGACAGATATTCAACTCCCGACCACAACCACACCACAACCCCATTACGTTGGAGTTACAACTAGGATATATTGCGGATGCGGTTTTTACTACCTTGACGTTGAGTGATTTTAATCCAATTTGAATGGTAACCGTTTTTACCTCACATCCCCGCAATGGTGGCACTAAAAAAATCTCTGTCCGCGGTTCCCGGCGTTAACCCAATAAGGATTTTATAAAAAATTTCGGAAGAAGAAATGCATAGTAAGATCACAAAAATTTATCAGCGACAGTGCTTGATTGCAACCCTAATGTCAGCTCTAATATACGGTTTGAGTCGTACCTGAGCGGAAAACAATCACCAAACATAAATTGGGTAATTAAACTCAGATGCTGGGGCGTGCGTAAGAAACCGCTTTAGTCTAGTGATATTTGCTACGGCGGGTGGATTACGCCGTCCGCGCTCTCCGATCTAATAAGATATAAACAGACATAAATTCTTATGAAAAATGATACGAAAAAATCAATCACTAGTGCCGTCTCAAGATTTCACACATATAAAGAATAAATCCTTATTGGCCGTTAATGCGGTGTATAAGGGGAGTACACGATTAAAGAACACTTCAGAGGGCATTTACACAGTTCTGGGTATTCTGGCCACAACTTGTTGATCGGAGGACTGGCCGGTCGGAACAGGGGGGGCGGGGTAGTCTCCTGCGAACAGAGGAAAGACTGTGTGAGCCCGTGAACCAGACGGAGCGTTCATTGGCCCAGGGCTGCCCCCTCTCCCGGGGTATTCAGGGAGGCTACCAATTCACTAATTGGAAGAAGGATTTTTCGGAAAGTTTAACGAACCAGGTGCAGTGTAAAGTAATATATGTGAAAAATATTGGAAATATATAAGTTAGGGGTAATTGATCTGTTTGATTTAGTATTCTGTTGAATTATGTTATTCTATTCACCTTCCCCCCCGGATCTTTTCTTCATATTCCTTGTACTGATACATTTTTTATGTAATGATTATCTTTTTTCTTTCTTTTTCTTTTTACATCACAAAGGACTGGCCAAGGGCACAACAAAATAGGTAACACCAAAGCCCGCTTAGTTGCCAGGTCCCTATAAAGAAGGAGCAGTAAGAGAATACAAAAAGAGGGAGTGTCATTTAGTCGGGAGGTGTCTTGTACTCTTCTCTTGATAAAGATTGAAGTCGTAGGAAAGTGGAAAAAAAACAATAGAAACAGGAAGAGAGTCCAGAGTTTACCATGTTGAAAGGGATGAAAGAGGGTAAAGATAACTGATTAACTCTGCATTAGGAAGATGGACAGAATAGGGATGAGGAATGAGTAGAAAGGTCTTGGCAGCGGCGCGGAAGGGGGGGAGGCATGCAGTTAGCAAGTTCGGAAGAGCAGTGAGCATGAAAATACCGGTAGAAGATAGCAAGAGAAGCAACATTCCGGTGGCGATTTAAAGATTGAAGACTAGTCAGTTAGAGGAGAGGGAGTTGATGAGACAAAAGCTTTTGACTCAACCCTGTTTAGGAGAGCTTGTATGAGTGATCCTCCCCCAAACATGTGAGACATACTCCATACATGGCGGATAAGGCCCCTGTACATGTGTAGCCAAGCAACTGGCAGGGAGAAGAAAAAAAGACGAAGATGCCACAGCGACACCTAACTGCCTTAGGAAGCGTTTAGCAGGAAGAGACGTGCGTAGAGATTTTCAGTTCAGATTTTTTATGTAAAGGATAGGCCTAGAATGTCATTGTAGAAGGAGATTAGTTGAGTGTATTAAAGTAGAAGGGGATTAGTGATAGCTTATATGGTAGGTTTTGTCGATAGTTAGGGGAGAAATAGAGTTTTGTGGCATTTAAACAAAACAAGGTTTGCTTAGCCCCAATCAGAAATATAGAAAGATCAGAAGTTAGGCGCTCGGTGGCACTCTCACGTGAATCACTTAGTTACTGTTGAGTTGGACGTCTAATAAAAGGACGTTGAAAAAATGCTAGTGGTAGAATCATCAGCGTAGGAGTGGATAGGGCTTAAGTTAGACATTAGAAGATCATTACTGAATAATAGGAGAGGGGTGATAGGACAGAACCTCTGGGGGAACACCACTATTGATAGATTTAGGAGATGAACAATGTCCGTTCTACAGTAGCTGCCAATAGAACGGTTTGAAAGGAAACTTAAGATGAACGGTACAGAGAGGTAGAAACCGAATCGAGGGTAGTTTGGAAATTAAAGATTTGTGCCAGGGACTCTATCAAAGCTCTTGATATGTCAAAGGGCAACAGCAAACGTTTCAACGAATACCATAAAGGAGGATGGCCAAGATTCAAGTTAGAAAAGCTAGAAGATCGCCAGTAGATCGCTCTTTTTACGGAACACCGTACTGACGATTCAGATAGAAGATTGTGAGCAGGATAGATGCTTAAGAATTAAGTATTAAGCTTAAGATTTAGTATTTACTATGCTATTGTTCTGCTCAGATTATTTAGTGCCGACCGGGGTAACCCGAACCTTCCAAACGAACCGGTTGCCTTTTAGGACCACCACATTGGCTTTGGTGTTTAGTTCTATATAAAAAGAGTGTAACAGGTTTCGAAAAGCCACAGTAGTAAAACTACCATTTTAACATTTCTGGTATTAATATGGATATAAATATCGTATGTACACTGAACTGAGGAACAAAAAACGAATGAGTAAAATGTCAACAAAATATAGTACGGCCGAAGGTTGTGTTTTACAAAATCAAGCGGATTTGGCGAACTTTCATGGACGCAAAGGACGGACGGAGGTATCGCCTTGTAAAATATGCGTATATAGTGTTTTCCTCTACTTTAACAATAAAAATATTAGAAAGCTCTATCTTGCCTCATTTTCTTAGATCAATGCTCGTGTTTATCTGTATTTACCCGGTGACCAAAAACACTCACCGGGGTAAATTGACCCAGGTAATGCCGGTAACCACACAGCCCCACACAGAATCATACAGAAGGATTAAAACTGCTATTTGCACTTGCTTCTTCGTTTCAGGTTGTTGCCCGGTAATATGGCACTAATTTAAGGTGTGTGGTATATAAATAAGGGTACATTTTTACTCAAGGACAGAATCTCCTACACAATTGGGAGAGTATGATTTCTGTTTACCTTAAGGATCCAGTAAATCTGCAGTTTAAACCAATTATTCCCATTGACCTTGACTCTCCTGGACATAAAATGGAGGGGCTATGCCCCCCAAACCTCTCATGTAGTAACTAACCTAACCTGGGCATTGATTACGTAAACCTAACCTCACTGGGGGGTTTCGCCACCCATTACCCCTCTTGTTTTATTTTCACTTCCGACAAGCTAATGGTTAAGGGTTAGAAATAATCCTTATGATGAGAAACAAAACATTCAGGAATACTTAAAACCAGTGTATGGACAGGTTGTTTAAGTTTTTTGGAGGTGTCAGCAGTAAGCACTTTCTAAAACATATATAAGAACTTGCATTACTAGTTACTATTAAATTACAATATTATCACACAAGGTGTAACAAATATTTAAACTCCATACAGGATATTTTCATGTACTTAAACATCAAAAAGAAACAGTATATTTTTTAGGACGGTCATCAACATATAATTATATAAATATAAGTTATATATAATATATGTATATCTTTCCGGGGTCATCCGTGGAGAACCAAGTACAGCTCGCAATTATTAGCTCGAGCAAGTAGGTCACAAGCAAATGTATATGTGTCAGACTTTATTAATGTCGACGGGAACACTAGTAAACACAAGAGAGGACGCTGGTAGAAGCCGGGGGGAAAAGAAGGAGAACAGCCTCGGATTACGATTCAACAACACGCTCATCTCACGAGCCGCCGGACACTCACTGTGGGTTCAATAGTGTACATAAATCCTGGTTGTAATAATCTAAGTTCTTTATTGGACTTATAAATAATGAGTACCAAAGATGTACCATTTTAAACTTAGCCCAAACAAAGTCTCTACAATTACACACTTATAAAGGTGGCGTAAGCGGTGTGAATAAGATACCCTACGCAATCTTACAAGCAAAATCTACAAACCTCTCAAGGAGTTAAATAAACTCCGAGCATTACACAGGGACAAGCTATTCCACAGTCCTACCAGTTTATACGTCCGATCTACGACAAGCACTCCCGCATAAGCTATAAGAAGCTAGACATTCAACATAATCCTCACATGAACTACAAAGTATAAACACTGTACAAACCACAGTACACTGCAAAATTCTCCGGCACTATAACAACCACAACCAGCCAGTTAACAACCAAAAAAACATAACCAAGCCACCCTACGTACTTTATCACCACATCCAGCCAGCACAACCAAGCCATTATCATCGTTATCAAGCCATAAAACCTAAGCAACAGAACAACAAGGAACTGCAAGGTTACATTGATAACGTCTTATAATTTATACAAGTCTTTAAGGCAAGACGTATATCAAAATTCTTCTACAAGAGAAGACAGTCCTTCGAGAAGCAACACTGTCGAACGACATTCATTCTACAAGGGACGGAAGGAGAGACGGACAACACTCCGTTGCTGTTGCAGCGACACAATACTTCGAACATAAGTCGACACTAAACTCTACTACCAAAACCGCGCTGCCGGACATTCAACGTCCACCACTCTCCATAGTCTACAGTAAAGATACAAGCGTTCACATTACGAACGACCGTCAGGAACCTGTACAATACACACATATATCCGAAGCCACCCCCAGAAATCTCGTCATGCGCCCAGCGCAACACGATAACGTCGCAACACAGCAAACACCATTCCCAGACACACTGCCAGAAAACATCATTCCTAGCCCACACCACAGCAACACCGTCTGCCTTCAGAGCCGCATTCCGCTGCCTCCAACCTCACACCACCCTGCGACCGCACAGAAAGCTGACCTCGACACTACCACTATCACTACCACCCGTCCTTATTTATGGGACCTGGAGCGCGTGCACCCAAAACCCCAACCCACAAAAAACTGCCTGAGTATATCGTTCCATTTTCTTATTTGTATATTCTGTTATTTTTTCTTCTTATAGACTCTTTTACAGATTGTGTTTATCCGGCACTTAACTCTTCATTACTGGGCACTCTTACCACCCTGGTGTGTTCATCTTCAGTCACGAACTCACCTTCTTTCATTCACTATGATAGTAGCTCAACAGCTAAGTAATATTTTACAGTTTAAATGGGCAAGTATCCTTAGTGTCTAAGACAGTGGATCGAACAGGTATTACATTTTGTGTTAACACAGTTGTGCAGATAAACAACCACATTTACGGGGCAAATTTAAACGTTAGAAAAAATTAGAAAGATTTAAGTGCTATTTTAACCTACATTCCATTTACATTTACAATGGCTACAATTCAGTGAATCTGTTCAGAGGTGCTGTCTTTTACATGGTGCTGCATCGTCGCGGTTCAGCAAACAGCTATATATGCCGTTATACACAAGGCGAAGTTCTAGACCGCAGTATTCCACAAATTTTTCCTTTCTACACACGATCGAGGTAGATTTTTCTTCCCGAAATATGCAACATAGGCATCACAAGTACACCGTATAGGTGAAGCGGAAATATCAAGGCAGAAAGAAGCTACAAACTACGGAAAATAATAGGTATTTGTTTCTTTTGCAAAAGTCCAGGACATACCACGTCAAATTGTAGATCATAGGACTACAATCAGTATGCAATTTTACAAGAAACAGTACTGCATATATCACAATTCCTGGAACTAACATAACGAGTGCCTTAGTTTGCAACACAGACAAAAGCAATTAATCCCTCCAGCTGACGGGGGAAGGTATGGGCGCAATACAGGGGACGCCCCTACGAACACATGCCCTATACAGACACAATGAGGAAATGACGACAGGCTTCAACTGAAAATTATCATTAGAAAAGCAAGTGTTTTCCTTTATCCAGCCAGACAAGTTAAACCTATCATTACAGCTCATTTACTAACCAAAGCATTACAGGGGTACCTTCGAAGTGACATTACGGCAAATGATGATGGAATTTAGCCGAGGTACTTATAGGAACATCTACTTTATAACGAGGTCCTCACTGTGCCTGCTCATGCACAAGGATAAGCAAATTAAAACTGCTTTATGGGACAACAGGGTCATGGAGCAAATATCATGGACATAGATACGTTAAATTCATTACGTAACAAACGAAAATCTGTCCTTTCAATAGAACCTCTGTCAATTAGGATGACAGGTTTTAGATTACCAAGAAATTCTCTGTCATTGGTTAAAGATGGCTTAACTTACAAGTTGAGGGGGAATTCGTGCCTGCAAAAAACTATCTGTTCCATATTATCACAAGGATTAATCATTCCCTGCTGACCTCCTGATAGGTATATCCAACAATGCCGAGAAGAATGCATTGAAGTTTGTCCACACATACACGGGCGGATTAGGTATTATGGAACATTTATAACGAAGTAAAAAATCCTTCATCAGTGTTACATTAGTACTGCAAAAGTGCAAGCTCCTGAAATTGCACATACATGCAAAACTAGCGTGCCGAGCGGGCCATTAGAGGTGACCGCTCTGGAAATAGTATTCAACTGAGTAAACACTACATCTGATCCTGTTCTCACCCTTACGGTTCTCTGTCCTTCGCAAGATTCCGAGACACATCATGGCTGGTCTGGTGGGTGATGTCTCACTAAACGTCGTGGAATCTCTTTTGGTGTCTCTGAAACTTGCAGGTCGTGAATGAAGAAATGCGAGGCTATTTGGTTTGAGTGAATCAGTACGTGTGTGAAAGTCTCTTTTCAGGAATCAAGCATTGTGTCGGATTAACAAAAAGGGCATTGCTTTAAAATGTACATTAGGGTGTTCCTTAAATGCAAAGTTTTTGAAAATGTTAGCACGCTCGTGTGTTATTCCGGTTCTCTCTCATAGTAAAACAGTATTGTGTGAAATTTTGGGCGAATTGAGTAATATTTAGGGGCCTGACAAAGTAACATTTAGGAGACGTGAACTTGAAATTCAGGATTTTTCTAAATTTCCACTTTTCTTTCTCCCTCCAGGTTATCAACCATGGCAACAAGAGCGCTAGTAATACTGTTGGTGATCAACAAGGCTCCAAATCGATGAAAATCCCCGGAGCCCGGCTACCATCGGAAGGAGCAGGTCCTCCTCCGCTATACCACCACCACCGGGAGAGGGAGATGGGGAAGACGGCGAGCGGGAGCAGGAATGGCGGTGATGGGGAGGTCTCCCATTCTGGGTCGCGCGACGGGATTCCGACAAACTACAGTAATACACGCCCGGCACGAAGCTGTCAAAGCTGGTAAAGGCGTTACAATGACCTCAAGAAGAACAAGAACAAAGACAGGGCCGAAAACATGTATGGCATGAGGAGATTTTCAAAGGCGAC
>JACEEZ010023325.1:10000-20372 GCA_016584305.1 Chionoecetes opilio
ACCTTTTACTATACTATACTATATAAGGTATAGATAGTATAGATATATTATACTATAAAAGGTATAGATAGTACTCAAAAATAGAGTAGTAAAAATGTTATTGTTGATAGTTTACTCAGTGGGACTATAAGGCGAGACACAACCAAACTGACAATTTTTTTTTTTCTCCCCTTCTGGTAAGATAGATGATTGGGAGAAATGCGGAGACTAAGATGAGTTGTGAGACATAATGATGGTGAGACGGATGAATGAGAGGCTGTACCCAGTGTCTATAAACGTCCTATGAAGGTCTCACTATGCTACTTTTATACCTCCCGGAGGAGATATATGATTAGAAGAAATGGAGAGACTAAAGGAAATTAGTAGACTTTGAGAATGAGAACTTTGCACATATTTCGTTTTTGTAAAGTCTCGTTATTTTTGTAGTTTGCATTGATCTTTCGTTCCTTTTGTTACCAGTTTCTCTTTGATTCTACAACAAAATATACAAAATCAAAATCAAAATCAGTCAATATACAAAAAAGAAAATCTAAAATACGACTCCTTTCCAATGAAATTAACACGAATATCACCATCACGACACAAAAAAGTCATGCTCTATCGACGAAATGATGTGATAGAAAAGCAAAATGTAGATGGTTGAATACTAATGCTTCGGCCGCTAGAGGGGAAAAAATTATTTTCTATAGTGTATTCTTCTATCTTCTTTTTACTAATAAACCTTTCAGAACATTCCAACCTACTCTCTCCTAGGAAATGAGTAGGCAGGAAGGAACACAGCGATGGAACAGACAGGAAATATAATGACGGCGAATGATGAATGAGCGGCTGTACCCTGTGTCTTAACTTCCTGGTGAAGGTCTTACTACTTCATGACATAGATTATTAGATGATTAGGAGAAGGACTAAATAAATGATGAAAGATGATTTTAGATGAAAAGAGAGACTAAGGTATGAATAGGCAGGAAAGAAACGTAATGGAACAGATAGGGAAATAGCATAAATAGCGAAATGAATAATTCTGTATCCCTTTGTCCCTCAAGCTCCTCTCACTGTCTAATAGGGTGGAGGGGAAAAGGGCCCCAAAAAATATTATTATTTTTAATTTCAATTAGCTAGATATGTCAAAAAGTGCCAATACATCAATAGAACACGGGTTTTAAAAATTTAATGATTTTTGAACAATTTTTTGATCACCCTTCACAACTTTTTATTTGAAATCCTACCCCGACATTAGAACGATATAGGTAATTAGCGTCTAGGTAAGGTAGTCATCTTAAAACTCATTTAATGCAATCAAATACTTTGATTATTACAGTATCTCTGATTTCAAAGTCACAAACAGTTACAAGGTGAAGTGGAGAAGTCACGTTTCGACTCAAACGTCGGCATTAGCTGTCGAGAAGCGACGCGTGCACGGATGAAGCCATCTCGCCATCTCGCACAGTTTTTGCCGCCTCGGTCACCAGCTTCACGTGTCTTTCCACAGCCTGTTGGGAAAGGAAATTTTGGGAAGAGGACAGTTTGGATCACCTCCGTCGTGATGAGTTCCCTGAGCTCAGCATCTGTCATTGCCCTAAATTACGGGGGGGCTCCGAGATAGGCAGACTGCCCATCGATCATGTCGAAGTATTCCACGGCGTCGAAGTTGAATTTGCGGGAACCTTGAACCTCCGTATTTGTCCACTGGGGTATGCAGCTCTGGCCTTCATCACTCGTCGCAGGCCTAGCCTCGTAGGTGTGGGTCGATGGTCCGTCATCATGGCCAAAGCAATTCTCCGGGTGAGCGAAGTACGCGTTGCGGTGAATGAGGGGGTCAACGATCTTCTTGTACTTAGGGCTGAGGGTATCGTGACTTAAAGAGTATCTGGTAAACGTGCCTAGCTCCATTTTGCATGACGACTGGACTTTTATGGCGAACCACATCGGAGCTTTACGCGAATGATGAACGTAACCAGGGGTTTTCCGCTTCTGGGAGGGTTTCTTGTCGCTGACATATAATCGGAGGATTCTATTGGCTGTTTTTAGCCATCGTGAGTGATTCAGGCAACCAGGGTTTCGCATTGCCAGACCCGACGCTACATTCACCTTTGCTGATGCTATTGCACATTTCCAGTTAGATACCGCTGATCTGTGCTAAAACTCCTTCGGGTCCACATTGGACAGATGTTCGGCCCAGCTGCATGTTCAAATGAGGACAGGCTGTTCGCTACACGTCATTAGCCGCTTTCCGATAGATCCAGAAATCCGCGCGGGCCTGTATCCGCCGTCGGTTGCCTCGAATAGATGGCGCAGGGGCAGCTCATTGGCATGGAGCAAAACACACCACCCCTTTGCAGAGGATGCTCGAAGGTTTCTTCCATTCCCGGATAACGCCGCCTTGTGTCCCGTGTTAACATTTGTCCCGTCCAACCCTACAACTTTTATGTTCTCTGTCTTCGCATTCCGCTCTTTTTAAACTAGCGACTAATGACCTCGGTTTTGTCTTTGCTGGAAACCTGATGGGGGGAGTCGTGTGGCTGAAGTACGAAGAACCCGGCTCTGCGATGATGCTATGTGTTCTTCCATGAGGGTTTTTTCTGTGTACTTTTGTCGACGCCGGGAAAATTTGTCAAGTTTTATCCTTGCGTCATCAAAGAATTTCCCTTATGCCGTGTGGTCTCCATTCTGCTGGAGTTTCTACGAGTTTTGCGCGTTCTCGGTGGATCTTTTGCTTCGATCGTTACTTTAGATCGAGCGATCGGGGACACGAGACCCAAAATCATGCAGAACTGTGTTGCTAATACACAGCCGACCTATCCGAAACTCCGGTACGTCCCCGAAGGGGTTTAAGCGGTTGAAGGTAGAGAATTGTCATTTTTTGACATTGGCGATCCGGCTTTGGCAAGTCTTGGCCTTGACTGATTCTGGAATGATATAATCGACAGTGGCACGCTGGTGTCGTCTTCGGCACTATCTGTGTCGTCCTCGGCATATCTGTGTCGTCTCGGCACTTTCGGCAGAAACGCTTGACTTTTGCTCTCATCGGTCTTTTTGCTTCTTCTTCGATTGAGATTGGCTCCCTCTTTCAGCCCTTTTCCCCTTCAATGTTGACGTCGCCTCTTGATCTATCCCGCCGATTATCCTCTTTTTTGATCGCCTCTGGTCTTGAAGGAACTCTCGTTCGTTTGTCGGAACTTTGTGTTCTTTCGCGCATTTACAGTTGGACACCATCGGAGCACTTGCATTTGCTGTGATCAAAAAGAAAGTTAGCTTTGTCGCGAAAATCCGATAGTCTCCGTTGGGGAGGTGGGGTTTATCCGTTTTCCCTTTGTAGACCTTTAAGATTGTGTTGTATTTGTTGTGGAGTTTTTCAATCGCTTGTGCGGCGTTACTGTTGGAAGTGAGCATTTTCCCAGATCTCTTCGACTTCATAGCACAGTTTGGAGATATGTCCAAAAATGAAAGGTATTTTCCATTGTCCGTTCTTCAGGTCTTGTCGATATTGAATATATTTCTTCATGAGATCGGTGTAGGTCGGCAGAGTATTGGTCGTAGGTTTCGTGGAGCGCCAAATATAACGCTAGAACTTTGTCTCTTGTTTAAATGCCTCTCTCTGAAAAAAGACATTTAATTGTGAAAACGTGACACTTCTAATGTAAACCCTGGGCCTACTGGCATACATGCCATTGTCTACTACGTCCTTTTTCGTACTAATTTAGAAGATGTGAAACTATGTGTTTGGTCGGCAATTTCAATTGTATGTAACATATGTCTACAAAGCACAAAAGGTTAAATGCCAATTTTTCAATTAGGGGAAGGGCGTCCAGGAGTTTCAGAACTAAATAATTTTGCAGGATGTTACCAAAGGACATTTGGCACATTTTTCAATATTCTGCTCATAAATAATTTTAAAATTTATTTTTTCAAATTTCCCCCTAACTGTCCTAACATGCCCTAATATCCTGCACCATCTTACTCTTGCCCTTTCCAATTTCCTTCCCTCATTTATCTCCTTTCCCGACCTCCTTGTCTTGCGGACATTCTCCCGAATCCCCCTCCTTCTCCCCTGAAATTTAACCTCCTTCCTCCACAATCTCCATCCTGCATCTGTCTAACCCTCCTGCTGTAACATTCCATTCCTTTCCCCTTCCCTCACCGTTTCGCTATCTTTCTTAACCCTGACCCTTGTTATGGCTTTGCCCTAGTGCCATATCCCTCTGATGTCTGGCACATTTTCCCTTTTTTAGCATTAATTCAATTCAATTCAATGATGGTGAGATGAATGAATGAGAGGCTGTACCCAGTGTCCCCTGAGCGTCCTGTAGACGGGGTGAAGGCGTATGTACTACGTGTATGCAGTAAGGCGTAAATACAGAATACATACCATACACATTTAGTAAAGTATGCTCTGAATTCTATTTTCCTTTTATATATGTATATATATATATATATATATATATATATTATATATATATATATATATATATATAATATTATATATATATTCAAGAGTTATGTTGTAAAAAAAAATCATTCAGCAAAATGTCCTGAAACTAGTCCCACTCAAAAGAAAGTAATGAAAAATCCAGCCGTGTGCTGTCCGATCTGATCCGATCACTGAGCTCTATATGAACTGGGGGCGCTCTCCTCTCGGAGCGCGTGACTTCGGGCAGCCATATTGAAACACCATCGGCGCACCGCACAATAGTCCCAAAGCCTTATGCTGCACTCAACTTGTTTTTTTCTTCCTCCTTTAACAATTATATGTGTGTATATCCTTATTAATAATGATAAATGAAATATTACTATACAGTACCTGCTTCGAATATTACCATTTTCAGGTATTTGTAGTCCAGAATATTGCGTCGTATTGATCGAAGTTAATCTCTCTCATCTCTCTCTCTCTCTCTCCTCTCCTTCTCTCTCTCTCTCTCTCTCTCTCTCTCTCTCCTCTCTCTCTCTCTCCTCTCTCTCTTCTCTCTCTCTCTCCTCTCTCTCTCTCTCTCTCCTCCTCTCTCTCCTCTCTCTCTCCTCTCTCTTCTCTCTCTCTCCTCCTCTCTCTCTCTCTCTCTCCTCTCTTTCTCTCTCTCTCTCTCTCTCTCTCTCTCATTGTTAAAACCAAGCTATATATCGAAAATTCACATTATCGGTATCGAAAATAACTTAAGTAGCAATTTATATGGAGAAATGAAAATTAGGCATAGATCGACATAATCGTGGCTAACTATAAATGTTCACAATATTTTCATACGTTGTGAAAATTTCCACCTAAAGAACGAAGTATGTGACAGTCATACGCTGGTGTGATGAAGCACCTGATGTATTTCAGCTTTATATGGAAACAAATTCAAGCATCTCTAGTTTACGTCCTAAGACTGTAGCATATTACACTGATCCGTGGACTTTATTTATCCCTTGCCAGATTAATTTGACATATAGGCTAGGTTGAAACGCTTCAGTGTATATAGATATTGCATATATGCATCCATATCATATATTTAAAACATACGACATGTTGACAGAAGCAGTATACCTATCGCTAAAACATCAATTATTAATAGCGAGCAAAATATGGCATATATAATGAGCAGTGAAGTCTGATTTTTAAATATATATGGTCACTGCACTTATGTATCCGAATATTCACTGTAACATGCTGACAATATCAAACATGTTGACAGAAACAGTGTATCTACTGAAACAAATATATATTTACGACTCCTCAATATTCGGGATAAATAGGACTAGGTGTGCTTTGCTTACCTGTGAAACGTTATCCCAATTTTTCGTGAAGTATTCTTGTGCCCATTTTTGCAACCGTAGGCTGTACAATGCACCATCTTGATTGTAATTCAAGAAATAATTTCCAGTAAACACAGGGCAGCAGTTCAACTTCCGCGCTGAGTGGTTGTCTCGAGATGGCCGTCAAGTGCGAGAGCGCCGCCCTGGTGGCGACACCACAAACTGCGCGGCGCTGACAGAAGATAGCCCCTCCAGTTATTATAGAGCTCAGTGGATCCGATCCGATGGTGTTTGGGGTATAATGCCTTATCAACGCCACCCCTGCGTTGGTTTACTGCGACTTTATTCCTTTTGTTGCTTTTGTTGATTGTGGTGTTACTGCTGTATGTTAAGTTCTTACAACCTATTTCCTCTCTTCCTCCAAAAGGTGAACAAGACATCTCTGGTAAATTCTATTTCTTGTGGGTTTTTAAAGTTGAATAATATGTTTCCTATTATTTCATTTATATTTTCATTATATGGCTGCTGTAATTTCAGTAATTTATTTATTTCCATATTGTACCCCGGGCATTTAAAGGAAATAGGGAGAAACTGGGCCTGTATTACCAAAGAGATCATAGTTAAGAACGTTTATCATAGCTGGACAAAATGGCCCATTTTAGTCACAACTGGCTGGCGGATAGCATAAATTGTGGGGGGACTATCACAAACCGCGCGGGAGGCTAAGAGTGGGTTCACCGAGTTCTAGCGCGACTATGATAACGGCTCCGCGACTATGATAAACTTTCCAGCTGTTAACAGAGCCGAGACACAATTGCAGCCTCAGTGAAGAAATATTCGCCCACATAGGGATGTGTTGAGTGAGCTCAGTTGATGCACAGCTGATTAGGAAATACCGAGTAGACCGTGTGAGGGCTAAGAGTGAGTTCACAGAGTTCTAGCGCGACTATGATAAACTTTCCTCCTGTCAATGGGGAGTTTTCTAATAAGCTCACGCTCAAGCCTGTCTCTCAGGCTGTCACATCTTCTGCTCTGTGAGGCTGAATGATCTATCATTTACCGTAAATTCTCTGCACTTCTTTGGGACATATCAGAATTACCCTTCAATACAACAACTGAAACAGTTCCTAATAAAAAATGTAGTTTATCATTTTATTTGTCTGCACCTGGTGAAAATATTGGCAAAACAATTGAATACTTGAAAACTCAATCTTTAAAAATCGTCTTTTCATAAAAAAACACAAGTTCAAGCAGAATGAGGTTTCAGGAAATATCTACTTGTATGTAAGCATTCACTGAGTACCTATTTTGGGTGTATATGTCTCTCTTACGACGAACATTTAACCAAGAAGTAATTTAAGTGCTTGGCACCTCAACGAACAGTCCTCTATCGAAGACAATACATGGTCTTGTTTACTATTTCCCCCGCCGCGAACTCTAAGCCCCTCCACCTCAATCTTTCCCTCTGAATCAATCAATCAACCCTTCCCTCTGAATACCCTATGTCCTCTGGTTTATCCTATTGTAACGAAGGAGGGTGGGGCAACCCACCCCTCTCAAACTTCGTCACACTAACGGCTCGGGGCTATGGAGGAGACGGAAAGGACTGCAAGGAGACCACTGCTGTGCACGGCCTTATTACCCCAACTACTACTACCCACAGTACATATAGTGACTGCACGTCTGTCACGTAACTACACGCGCCACTCCGCTCCGCCCAACACACACAACACATCACAGTCAAAGCACGAAACAGGAGACGAAAGTCTTCTTTATGTGGGAAACGGTATGTGGGAGCGGATGCCACGAATATTCCAGTAGAGGATAGAGAGTGTGATGAGATAAGCGGGTGATGATAGTTAGGATGACATGTAGCCTGTGGTATTGAGAAGTTAGGAGTATCAGTGATATGAGCTGTGAGGTAAGGAGCGGCGCTGTGGCGATAAGGCGCTGAGCTGTCCATCCCCTGTGTCGTGTCAACAGGAAAGTGGGTGATAGCAGATCCTGCCGGCGGGATTGGTTTCTGTGGAGATACTGACGCCACACTCTTTTTGGTTAAATGTTTCGTCGTAAGAGAGACATATACACCCAAAATAGGTACTCAGTGAATGCTTACATACAAGTAGATATTTCCTGAAGCCTCATTCTGCTTGAACTTGTGTTTTTTTTTATGAAAGACGATTTTTAAGATTGAGTTTTCAAGTATTCAATTGTTTTGCCAATATTTTCACCAGGTGCAGACAATAAATGATAAACTACATTTTTTTATTAAGAACTGTTTCAGTTGTTTGTATTGAAGGGTAATTCTGATATGTCCCAAGAAGTACAGAGAATTTACGGTAAATGATAGATCATTCAGCCTCACAGAGCAGAGGATGTGAGATGCGCGAGAGACATCTGGCGGTTTAGCTTCGAAAACTCCCCATAGGGCTGAGACACAATAACAGCCTCAGTGAAGGAATATTCGCCCACATAGGGATGTGTTGAGTGAGCTAAGTGATGCACAGCTGATTAGGAAATACCGAGTAGACCGTGTGAGGGCATATTGTTTCTCACCAACTTTGTACAAACAGCTTTTAGATCGAAAACATCGCCATCTGGCAACTCTGTTTCGTGTTTACACAGATACTGCTCAACGGTACATCTATATGCTTTATTTTCGGGAATGAATTACTAAATTACTCTGTGTCACTGCCCTAAACATGTTATAAACATAAGGGAAGAAGTATCAACCCATAAAACGTGGTCAAAGGATGAATTTACTGATTATACCATTTTAAAGAAACAATGACGCTATATTTAGCAGACGTCTATGATAAACAATTGTGCTAGATTCCAAACTTATGATAAATGGCGTATGATAAAAATGTATCATATCCAAGAGTTATGATAAATATTTGTCATAGCTATGCTTAAGTTTTGGTAATACCGGTCCTGGTTCACAAATAGGGTGGTGAATGATTGGAATGGACTCAGTCGTCAGGTGGTCAATGCAGAGTCTATTGGGGTCTTTAAAAAGAGTCTGGATAAATTCATGGATGGAGAAGTGAGGTGGATGTAGGTAGTGTTAAGTAACAGGAACTACCTCGTGTAGGTCTCACGGCCTCCGGTAGCTTCCTTATTGTCTTATGTTCTTATTGTAGCAAAAAGTGTTCAATATCTCGTGTTGTGCCTCTGTAGTGAAGCACAACGGCCTCACTGCAGCTCGCGCTCCGCTGGTCGCCCCGGATGGACTGTTTCTGTGTCTCGTTTATGGTCGTCTCTCGCGCTCTGTGTTACCGTCTGACAAATTGCCTTTTTTTCGTTAACTCTATCATTTGTTTTCCTCTTTTTGGTCATTTCGTTTTTTCTGTGGGTGTTTTCAGCTTAGCGTTTTGTTTATCTTTTCATTTTCCAGATTTTTTGCAATTTCGTTTAGATTTATCGCTCACTTTTGTAACCAGTTCCTCTTTGATTATATTCTTCTTTCTGCACTTTTACATTTAAACCTTTCAGAGCATTCCATTACTAAACACCTGTCTCTGTCTCTCTCTCTCTCTCTCTCTCTCTCCTCAGATCTCTCCTCTCTCTCTCTCTCTCTCTCTCTCTCTCTCTCTCTCTCCTCTCTCTCTCTCTCTCTCTCTCTCTCTCTCTCTCTCTCTCTCTCTCTAAGATTATATTTTTCTTGTCAAGTAAACACAAAATAAAACGTTAGACGCTTCATTTACTCTTTCTTTCATGCGCTTTCCAGTTTTCTTCATTCTTCCTTGCTCTTTCTTTCTTTCTCTTTCTTTTTTCTCACGCACACATTTCTTCTAAGACTACACGCCATTTCTCCTTCCTATCTTCTTTTTGCCTCCTCACTACAACCAATTTCTTTCTCACTTCATTTCCTTCCTCTTTCTCTTCATCCTTTCCTTGCGATTTCCTCTAGTCCTTCCTCTTCCCATTTATTCCTCCTCCTCCTCCTCCTCCTCCTCCTCCTCCTCCTCCTCCTCCTCAGCAGAACTATTATTCCAGTTTATATGAGGTAGGTTAAAATTATTTGTGGAGATTTTAACCTACCCCATATAAACTGGAATAATAATTCTGCTGATAGAGAAGATATGCGATTGCTTGATATGGTAAACGAAGTATATTTAAATCAGGTGGTCCGTGAGCCTACAAGGGATAATAGTATCCTAGATTTAGTTTTCACTACCGACATTGATCTGATTGATTACTGCGATATAGGTGAACATTTGGCAAACAGTGATCACAGGCTAATCAGATGCGGCATAAATTGCAATGTAGACATCACAGAAAATCGGTTATTAGTCCAAAATTATAATAAAGCAGATTTCACGAAGATCAGCAGGGTACTAAGCGAAGTTGAATGGATTGACCTACTAAATGGTAATAACGCCGAAAACATGTGTAATGTATTCACTAATAAACTCCAATCGGTGGTGGAAAAACATGTTCCCATGGTAGAAAGTTGAATAACATAACAGACCCGTTGGATGAATAATGAATCCACAAATCATTGCAGAAGCGCCGAGCGTATAAAGTTTACAACGATCAAATGCAGACTGCGATTCTAGAGAATACAATGACGTCAAACTCGTGCAAAGACTAATTAAATTTAAAAGCGCGAGTATGAGAAAATTGCAAAGGAATCCAAATCAAA
>JACEEZ010023325.1:20397-22897 GCA_016584305.1 Chionoecetes opilio
CCCGCAAAAGGTTTCTGTTCAATACGTTTTATCCGAAGTAAGAAAAAACGTCCAAAAACAAGTATTGGGCCACCTGAAAGATAACAATAATATCTTGCATAATGCGATAATAAGAGTTATGGCGGTTTCGTACTCTCAATGAATACTTTAATGCGGTATTTATAAAAGAAGACGCAAAAAATTCCATTACCAGAACCAGTAAACTATGTATTGCAGTACGTCGAAAGCGGATAGGCTTGGTAATATTTGAGAGGATACATAGAAACGAAATTCATCAGAAGTTTTGGCTGAAACTTTGATCCAGCCAAACCGTGGGGGTGGGACGAATAATCTCGCCGCGACTACTTTTGCGAATGTCACAGTCAACTGTTACACGCCCCATTTAAAGATTTATTTTCAATAAATAGCCTAAGTAAACAAAAAAGATGTCCTAGTATGTGGGGGGAAATTAGCTAATGTTTTTAACACGGGGGGGATATTCAAGAAAGGGAGTAAAGAGCCCCTCCGCAAGTAATTATCGCCCAACTTAGTCCAACGTCCCCCGTGACTTGTTATAACTATTGAGAAATATTGCCGGATAAAAGAGTGTCCTTTTCTCGATGAAAAATAAACTTCTTATACTAAACTTCCCAGCATGGATTCCGAACATAAGAGATCCTGCCTTAACAAACCCTAACTGGATTTTTTTAATGTCCCATTTCATTCAAACTGGGAACGCTTAAATTCCCCTCGATGTTAATATACCTTGATTTTCAGAAAGCCTCGATACAGTTCCACATAAGCAACTGTTTGACCAAGACTAAGGGAACATGCATAGGAAGTAGCATTATTGTTTTCAAGCGGATGGCGATGGCTTTCAAATCGAACAAACGGTTAGTAATAAATGGTGAGGCAATCTGATTGGTTAGTTGTACACTATTGGGTTGCCTCAGGTCTCGGTCTTGGGGTCATACCCTCTTTTTCTGATATATCATCAACACGATCCTGACTGCCGACTTGTATCTAAAAATATCAAAAAATTTGCAGATGACAACCAAATTAGGCGGTAAAGCATATACAGAGAAACTGCGAAACTCATACAAATGTGATCTCGACAAACTTATCAAGATTGGAGTGGATAAATGGCTATTTAAAATTCAATTCCGAATTAATGTAACAGTAATGTCATATAGGCAACGATAACCTCAAATATAACTATCAAATGTAAAATAAATCGTATAACTGAAGTACGCAGGAAAAGTATTTAGGGTCATCATCAGTAATGATCTGAAAAACCAGTTTTTTCGCATTGCCTATCTGCCAGTAAAAAGGCAAATATGTATGGTTGGGCTGGTCGTATTAAACGCAAATCTTTGAAACATAAAAACTCCCGAGAAGAATGACACAATTATACACGTCCTTGGTTAGGCACGCCACTTGGAATATCCGTTCAAATCTGGTAGCCCGTTTTCGTAAAAAGATCAAGTCCAAATTGGGAATCAGTGCAAAGAAGAGCAACCAAACAAATTCCATCTCTGCGAAATTCATGACTTGAGTTGAAGAAAGAACTGCGGAAACAGATTAATATGTTTTCCTTAAAGGATCGTAAGAATCCGTGGGGGAACTTGATGAGAAACCTTAAGATCCTAAAAAGGTTTTGTGATGTCATTAATCAAGAGAACCTATTTGGAGCTTTCACTCAGTGACCACAAGAAATAATGGTTTTTTAAAACTAACTGTCAACGCTGCAATCCCGATTCTCCGGTCAACAATTTATCTCCAATATTGTTAGAGTTCGTTTTGGATCGAATGGAAACAAGGTTACTAGCAATGTTGTTGCGTAAGCCCAACAGCAATAAACCTACAGTCAAAAACAGAACTTGGACGACGCCACTTAAAGTAAATTGGGTACATTGAATAGTGACGAATCGTATTAGTCCCCCGTAATCGCATTAGTTGTAGTTGTGATGTGTAGTTGTAGGTTATAAATTTGTCCATTAATCCTATCATTCTGGGCAAACTATGAAAATTCCATGTTCCCTATCCACTTTAGGGACATGGTATGAATTTTCCAACTGTTTTCTACAAGTGTTTGATAGTTGTATATGATAGGTGTGTCAAGCAACCTTACCCTCGCCTATGGACCCAATAGTCCCTCTCTGTGTCGTCCACTTCTCCTCCTCCTCCGATACCTCCTTCCGCCTTATCCCACCTCCTCCTCCCTACCCATCCGCTCTTACCTCCTCCTCATACTCCCGTTTACCTCCTCACTCCTCCTCCTCCTCCTCCTCCTATCTCCTCCTCATCCTCCCTCCTCCCCTCCTCCCTCACCTCCTCCTCTCATACCCTACCGTCCTCCTCCTCCCCCTCCTCCTCCTCACTCCCTCCTCTCCTCCTTCCTAGCCTACTCCTCCTACTTCTCCTCCTATCCTTCCCCTCCTCCTCCTCCTCCTCACCCGTCCTCATCCTCCTTGAGTTGTTCTCATGGGGGTGTGGAAAAAACCCAACTACGATTTTCGGA
>JACEEZ010023325.1:27897-30397 GCA_016584305.1 Chionoecetes opilio
TCACATCCCCGCACACACACCCAGACACACCCAGACACACACCCAGACACAGACACACAACACCCAGACACACACACCCAGACACACACCCACACACACCCGGACCCACAGGACCCCGACCCCGACCCCGACCCAGACACACACACATACACACACACACACACACACACACAGAGCATAACGTGGGTCATAACACTTCAGGTAACAGCACACTGAGCGATGAACCTCTTTGGGCCGAGACAACAAGCGAGACATCAGACACAAACAGGGTGAGTCAGAGATAATATCTAGCGGTATGAAGCTTTGTGCGCCACCCTGTAGCTTCCTCGAGCCACCTAAATGCCTTGTGTTTTACTGACTTCCCAATACATACGTTAAAGGAGATCGCTAGAATATTTAGTTTTAACCTGCATTACGTTTTTGTACTTTCTAAGATTTTTTCGTTATTTTAATAAGTCTAAAAGTGTGTAGTAAGTGAACTATTCTTTTCTTTTAACTCCCTTCAACAATGATGAAGCTTATATTTTTTTCGACACTGAATGAAATCTCATCAATTTGGCAGCTTCAATACGCGATGGCAGTAATTTCACCTCTTTTCACTCTTCCTTGTTTCCTTCTAGGTTATTCTCTATGCCCTGCTTCGTCTCCTTTATTCCCTTCCTTCCTTTCAGAATCTACACCATTTCCCCCTTCATTCCTCTTCAGTTATTCCTTCAACCTTTTTTCCTTTCCCTCCGTCACAATGTCTCCTCCCTTCTCTTCCTCCTCCTTAGCCTCCCGATAAGGCCTTGAACTCATTGGCATTCAGATCAGGCAGGGCAGACACAGCTATCCGTCTCCCTACACAGGTGATAGCTCGGCTGGTTACTGGTGAGGAAAATCAGATAGGCTGGATACATAGGCCTATTCGATTTAGGGGGAAATGATTCAAGGGTGTCCCCATAGATCAGCATTGGATACAAAGTAGATTAGAGTGAAGGTGTTATGTCCTTTAATTTTTATGATTTATTAACCTACATGTTTTTATTGATTTTCTTCGTTATTTCTAATGGGATTGAGTGTTTTCTAGGTTGACTAATATCTTTCTTCTTTATTTTGTTCTTTTGTGCCACGATTTTCATTCTGGAAGGGAATTTTTCTCCATTGAATTAAAAAAATTTGCATGTTTCTCTTTCTTTTCCTTTCCCAAATCGCATTTTCTTGTCTATCATCCTCTTGAGACTTCTTTCCTATCAACCACTTTCCCCGCCTCTTACCCTCCTTCACTTCCCCCCCTTTCCCACCAGGCTGCCTCGGTCCCCCCTCTACGCTCGGATAAAGTAAATACCCGGATCTACAGGAGTGAATTTAAACGGATTCGTCAAAAGCAAATTATGTGGTGCGGGGTCGATTGAGAAGGATTCTGTCTGACGCTTGTCCCCCCCCTCTTTTTATCTACCTCTTTGTCTTCTTAATCTCCTTAGTAGTAAGTTCTTTCTTTGTTATACTTCATTCTTTTTTACTCCCCTTTGTCTTGCTTTTTAACCCTACATTTCCTCGTATTCAATGTTTTTTTTTTTTTTTTTTCATAGTATTTCTCACATTTTTCGAGCTCCGTTGATCAGATTTTTATATTCTGATGTGTTTTTAGTTCTTCTCTGTGCCACTGTATCAACTTTACTACCTGGGTCTTTTTTTGACCTCCTGTTTTTCCCTTCGTATCATTTTTATCATATTTTTTACACAGTTACCTTCTCTTATTTTTATTTTTCAGCATTCACTTTTGCAGCTTCGTAAATAAAGCATATTTCAGTTTTACTCACATTTTGCCTCATTTTTTCCCTCACGTTCGATCCTCCGAGTGTCAATAAAGAAAAATGGGAGAACAAAGTGTTCTCAGAAAAAAAACAGATGGACGAGTGTTAAGCAATCTTAACTCGATCATCCGGCCAATAACGATCTCCACCTCGTTAACTTTCATCAGTGTCGATTCCTTAAAAGGGACGAAAGGACAGAACGACTGATTTTGATACAGACAGAAAGATTAATGTCACGCCGTGTGGAAAAATGGTGATCTGGTTAATCGGGACTTAACCGTGTCAACCCTTTTTCTCGTGTAAAGTTTATGCCATTTCAGCTTGATGTCTGTTTCTTTTTAGCTGACTGTCCCTCCTACAGTGTTATGCCTTTTACCAAGCATTACTTGCAAAAAGATCTATTTCAATGTTTTTATATAACATACATTTATAAGGAATGAAAATAATAAAAATGATAATAATATTGATGATAATTACAATAACATTTACCACATTAAAATATCCCCGTAGATTTGAACATCATATATTCATTATTATTATTATTTTTATATTATTAAATTATTATCAATATCATTTACATTTATATTATCATTATAATTTATATAATTATCATTATTACCATTACATATTATATAAATGTTACTATCATATAATCATTATCATCATTATTATTATATTTATATTTAATAATTATAATGTTATTA
>JACEEZ010023327.1:0-88390 GCA_016584305.1 Chionoecetes opilio
GGCCCATTTACAATGGCGCTTTCCTGATTTCTCTTGGCAATATGAACGACAACATCAAAATCAAGGATCATGTAAGATGAGACTCAATAGGATCTAGCTAAGTCCACAAGTGGTTGGTCATTGTGTCGTAGACATTTTTTTATCAGCGAGTTGCGAATGAGCGCTCTGCAGAGGCGACAGTGGCAGGATTTTTAGCAGAATGGCAGGTGACAGATACATTTGGAGAGCCCTTCTAGTCTGCACTCTGTCAAGCAATTCAAAAGCTGCATTAGGCTTAGTTGGTTCTGCCCAAATTTGAGCGATGAACTGTTTGTAGGTGCTTCATTTCCACCACGATATCATGACTGATATCGGCAGGATACATATCTGCCGGTGTTTTTGATTTAAGTGAGCTCCTTTGCTGATATTGTTAGGTACTTCCAGAGGAAACTGAAGTTTTCTGAAATATTCTTGGCAGCTTTGAATGTAACAGTCAGTCAGCCAATTAATCATTCAATAATGTATATATATATAACCAGTGGCGGCTCGGGGCATAGGGCTGCAGAGCTGCAGCATCCCCAGACACTCGCTGCCAGGGTATGATGCCTTTAGGGACACAGCAGAATGATACACTACTAACAAATATATATAATAAAAAGTCTTTACATGTTTATTCAATTATTTTCAATATGTTACTAAGTGAATTTCTTTAAAAAACCAGACCAAAATTTAAGTTACTTTCATATTGCTGTACGATTCATGTCTGCGCCGCCACCGACTACTTGTGAACACAATGAGCTGCGGTCGAGGCAGCTAATCCCCTCGTGTTTACAGTGCGTGTAGACGGTGTGGTTAAACCCCGTGCTTTTTTTAAATTTACCCTATGACAATGGAAAATCCAGTGAAGTTTTTGCAAAACATCAACTTTTCCCAGCTGACATTAAATGAAAAGACTGAAATCAAGCGGTACCGGCTTTATTTTCAAGTAATACTGTAATTTACTATCACCACCTCAGCCATCCCCTTCTACTACCAACACTACCACCCCCACCATCCCTTCTACCACCACCACTACTACCATGCCTGAAATCCATGAATATCAACTATAACTCATACCTGAGATAGGTAAAATTTGTGTATCCAATTTGTTGTGTAAAGCTTGAAGCCCCTCCATTTTATTTTATCACGAGCCGCCACTTATTTAACGCAGACTTTCTGAAAAATTTTTCTTCAGGTGATCATCTGCTTCATTTTGTTCTGATAAATCTGAACTGCCGTGCCATCACCATCATCATGAAATTCTTTTGCGTTTAGGTCCAGCTGCTTTACCACGACCACGATACATTTTCCCACCTTGATGTCCAGGTTTGAAGCAACTAGCTTTGCTTCATTCCACATAGTTTTCAGTTATTTTGGAAATCTGTCAGTTCTACAAGCAATCCCTCTAGTTTGATGGGTCTATGGGCCCATCAAAGCCTCAATGGGCCCCACCAAAACCCCATGGGCCCCCCCCAAAACCCCATGGGCCCCGGGGCAAATGCCCCGCCAGCCCCCCCCTCTCGGTGGGCCTGCCTACATCCACCTTTTCATCCCCATCCATGAACATATCCAGCCCCCTTATAAGCTCCCTAATGACTCCGCACTAATACCTGTCGACTGAGTCCATTCCAAATCATTCACCACCCTATCTATGAACCAGTTTTCCCTTTTTCTTTTTTAAAATCTACATTTTTCCCAGCTTGAATCCGTTACTTCTTGTTCTACCCTGGTTAATATCCGTAAGAATTTTCCTACCTCTCCTTTTTGAATCCCTTTATCTACTTAAAAACTTCTATCAGATCGCCCCTACTTTCTGCGTCTCTCGAGTAAGTGTAACTTTAATAGCTTCAATCTTTTATCATAACAAAAGTTATGCATCCTGGGAATTTTTTGGTAAATCCTTCTCTGCACGGGATTCTAACAGGCCACATCCATCCTGTAATATGGAGACCAAAACCTGAACTCCCATAGTCTAGGTGAGGTCGACTAGAGCCAGATAAAGCTTTAGAATAACTTCCGCACTTCTACTTTTAACACTTCTGGTAATGAATCCAACACTCTATTAGCTCTATTTCTAGCCCCAACAATTTTTTTCCTAGGCCCGGAGGTCTGGGCTCACCTCACTCAAAGATCTTGTCACCTTCTGATCTTTTCAGAGCCGTTTACATTGATATGGTGTATCTATTACCAGGGTTTTTTCTACCAACATTCATAACCCCTCCCACTTATCAATATTAAATTTCATCTGCCATTGACTGCCCACTCATTACACTCAACACACACAAGGAGCTGCCCGGTAACACGTCTTGTCTCTCCGCCAGACAACGAACGACCAATATTCAGTAGTATTGGACTTACATTTCAAATGAACTAAAAAACCCCAGAAACCTTTATGCACTACTTAAGTAGGGGAGATCCTGTAGTTCATTGTACCACAGAGTACGGTTTCACAGTTAGCACAAACTTGTTCCGGGCCTCCCGGCTTTTTGCTTGGGCCTGCCTGCTATTTTTCAATCCATCCAATCCAAACATCGATGCAGGTGGCCAATGAACACTAACCATCAGGCTGCACAACACTCCCTTATGAAATGTCTGTGGTCAGCGTCCCTCAGTCCACAAAACATGGTGACTTGTACATGACGGGCCCAACATAGCACAGGTCACTCACATCTCTGTCCAAGAGGAACAAAAACCCTTTGTTTTTGTTTGACTGGAGTAGCAGTTTTTTTGGTTTTCAGGTATATTTCTTATTCCTTTTTCCTTGTGTTACAGGAAGCAAAGGAGGTTGAAGGAGGTCAGTGTTATGGTAAACAAGTTGGAAGTCCCGTCCACGTCACTGCAAGGATTTACTGGATTCTGGGGACACAGGAAGTGGCCTCCGCCTGGTGTATCCTTATCCCGGGCAACCCACCATCACGTGACTGTGTTCTGTGACCACACTGTCGATGGTGGAGGCTGGACGGTTCTTCAAAGACGCACCAACGATTCAACCCGCCAGGACTTTTATCGTACCTGGATTGAGTATCAGTTGGGCTTTTGGGGATCTTCAGGGTGAATTCTGGCTGGGCCTTGACCTTCTTCACGTTTTGACCTCTACGACTCGCAACAGTTGCGGATTGACTTGGCAGATTACGAGGGGGGGAACCCATGGGCAAAGTATGGTTTCTTCAATGTTTGGTTCAGATGAGACCAAGTACCGCCTGAGTGTTGGAAGGTGAGACCCCCAGACCTACCTACATCCCACCTACATCCTCTTAGAAATGTTCCAAATCCGCTGTTTTTTTTGTTCAGTCGTTCAGCACTTCTTTCCCTTGACCTCCGATAATTTTCTTATCTCTATTTTGTCCTGTTCAATATCCACCTGTGGATCTACTGAAGTGGAAGTACTTCTCACATTATGTATCAACTAAGTGGAAGAAACTACTCTGGGCTGTATTATTATGCTCTTCCATGGAATAACTACCATACTCTTTCCTTGTTAGACAAACTTCTCTCCATATACTGCTACATTCTTTCCTCAAAGTACCCGATATACTGTATCAAAGCAGGGTGTAGCACTGAGGAAACACAAGTAAGGATGCTAGGTGGCAATGCATGCATCTTTTTCTTCTCAGTGTGACAAAGGGATCTGTGATGGGGAAATGCATTCAATAAGGTGTGCTCATTTAATTTGGGCCAATTTATAAATTTTACTTTCCAAAAATGGATGCAAAAGATGTCAGTATAGATAGAAAAAAAGGATCAGTATCATTACAGATCCATAATCCGACTTATGGATGTTTTACTGGGATATTTTATATATATATAATTATATATATATATATAAAATTTTATATATATATTATATATATATATATATATATTATATATAGATATATATAAAATTAATATAATTATATATATATATATATATATAAATATAAAATATTATATATATATATATTAATATATATATATATATATAAATTTTATATATAAAGCTTTCATTTGATCACAATGTCACTTTAGCCCCACATATCAATCATGTAAATAACAAAGTTATTGTGTATGTGTTAATCTTGGAATGTGATGGCAGGTACAGTGGCGACGCAGGGGACGCCATGGAATACCACAATGGTGCCCCGCTCAGTACCATGATCAGGACAACGACACTGTGGTGGAGGCAAAATGTGCCGAACTGTGAGTATTGTCAACTCCAAAATGTGCAGGTTTAGTAGTGAGATCTGTCAGTTTTTTAAATGACTTCCATATCTGTTGCCCCATATGTCAACGCTGACAGTGAGCAAGACAACGTCTTTCTCACATGTCTGGTTTAAGCATTGCATAGTGTGAAGAGCACTGATGGACTATGTCCATAAGAATTATAAAAGTTTGTTGTTACCAAAATCTGCTACCAAATTTAAAATTTTCAAGTTTTTTTTTTTATAATTGAAAAGTATGGTTAGCACAATCTTTAGTAAAGGACACCTATGTATCTTAGTGTAAGATATTTCTAGTTTCTACAAAAATGAGGAGGTAAAGAATTTAAAGAGCTTAATTGACTTATCTCGTGCAAGTATTGTATGGGAGCACGGAAGGAGAGATAGAGAGGCCCCTAAAGGAAGAAAAGTAGTGGTATCTTGAATCACATCATGAAAGAAAGGACAGTGAGAAATCAAATCCAGAAGGCCCCTAGAGAGCCTAATAGTCGACAGTGACATCAAGTGAGACTTGGCCATGGAATCAATGCCGAGATCTAAGATTCAAGGATGGAAATGAGTTTCCTAGAGGTTGGATTTTAGTGTGAGCCGAATGGATGGTGAGAGTATGAGAATGAATATGAAAGGTGTGATATGGCCAGTAACGGCGCGTCACTATACACAGGATTCTTTAGTGGTCGTCACCCCGAACACTGTTGGATAAATATCGGGCCTCACAACGCCCCGCCGCCAAGCGTCTGTCATTAAGTCTCAAATAATTAAGCTCCCGTGGCGTCGTGAGGAGTTTGTCACTTACATCACCTTTATAGGGAAAATGTGTGCAATATATGTAGTATAAGAAAAATATGAACAATGGTTTGTATTGTAAAAAATATGGCAAAAATAGTAGCCCCCTAGTGTCTAAAAAATGTTTCTCACATTTTTGTCTCATCTCGCTGCAATTTGTCAGTATTGCTCCTATAACATTGTTGTCTTCATCTCGCTGCAATTTGTCAAGTATTGCTCCTATAACATTGTTGTCTTCATCTCGCTGCAATTTGTCAAGTATTGCTCCCATTACATTCTTGTCTTCATTCGCTGCCCAATTGTCAAGTATATCCATAACGTTTTGATCACTGTTCAAATGAAACAAACTTTCTTGTTCTGATGTAAAGATCATTAGCAATACAAAAATATAGAGATGGGAAAAATAGAACATCCATCCACAGGCATCCATGTAAACTAGACAAGACAATAAAGAGGTGCATGTGTCTGAAATGAGCTTTGCATTCAGGGTTACCAGGCAGCGTGGAGCCCTTTGGGGGTATAAACGCTGCCACGCCCACTCCAACCTGAATGGCTACCCGCATCAGGGCACTTATTTATCAGGCAAAAATGAGGGCATCCATGGTACCAATGGCGCGGCAACCGCTACTCCCTGGAAGGCGAACCTCCATGATGATCCGGCCGGCCTTCTGATACATTCACTCCAGCCAATCCACTCCAATAATCCATGCCATAAAATGTGAGTGCCAAAAAATATGAAGTGCCAAAAATGTAACTTTGTTTTCTTTTGTATAACTACAGTATGTGTACTAACATACACAGAGTAGCTATACGTTACTTCATCCTGTGTTGCTTTATCTATGTAGTATGCTGTGTAAAATATTAAAAAGAATGGTATATCTTTTCACAAATAATTTCTTCCTTTCTCTTCCCTTTGCTGGCAGCACCCTGGTAAAGATTAGAAAAAGTTTGTTAGAAGATATATGTTACTTTTCTGGGGGTTTCATGCTACACCTTTTCACTCTCAAATTAGAACAACAGAACTTCAAAATAAGACAAATGAATTTCAAAATATAATAGATGGATTTTTTTCTTTTAGTTTGAAATTAAATTATTTTAATTTGAAATTCAGTTATTCTAATTTGAAGATCAGTATTTTAATTTGAAGTTCAGTTATTTAATTTAAAGTAATCGTCCAGACCCATTTTTTCTTTGCATAATTATGTTGAATGTCATTCAAAATACCTAATCACAAAAAATTATTCATTTCCACGCTTTATTCCCTAAAAACATGACTTTTATAAAAAGCGCGCGAAAAACAATAGCCCCATTCCAGCCGTGGCGGGAAACATGCTGGGACGTCACAGCAGGAAGCTCCCACCCCGGCCCAGATACAAATACACGTAGTAGACTCAGAAAAAAATATAGTACTTGAAGAATTTTGGGTGTTTCTGATATTTTTTTTTGCGATATGGCATATACTTGCATCCTGTATGGGTGCAGCAAGAAAGCTGTGCCTTTCCCGAGAGCTTAGCACCCATTTCCAACCTATACGGCGACGATATATGTGTGGAGCGGTGGGGAGGGGCGGGTAGTAGCGGGCGGTATATGGCAGATTGTCTCGCTCAGTGAGACATTAACATTACGAGTGAACAGTAATGTTACACTCGAATCGCCGCCACACACCACAACACCGCCGCCGCACTGTTGCCAGGACGCACACACAGGATTTCTGGAGATTCTGACTGAAAAATATCACTAAAAACGGGTATTCCGGGGTATAAACGTGGTAAAATTATTAGTTCAGGATAATACAATGGAGTTAGGTTTTAATTCGATGGATATTTTGAGGTACTTTATTAAAAATTTTAGTTAATGATGGCAAAATTTGTAAAATATTCAGGATTTCAGATTTTTGAAATGTCAGTAGATCTTCCGATATTACAAGCTATGTGGCAATGGTGCTCTGATAGGTTTACGTACTTAATAACTTTATTTTAATAATCTGGGCAAACAGTGGGCAGGAACCCAGCAACAAAGGTAGTTGCGCCAGCAACGACCATCTCTCCGAACTTCCTTTCCTAACGACGAAAGCTACAAAGCCTCCCTTTTCGGTCGTTAACGCGTCGGAAGGCGTGACTGGCTAAGGCGAGTAATGACGTCATCAAGCGCGTCATCAGTCCCCCAGCCAATGACAAACAGTTTTTAAAACTTCTCGACCAATCACAAGTCAGCGAGACATATTTCTGGACAAGAATGGCATGCCAGACTGCCTCTCCCCGCCTTCTTTCCCCGTCATCTCAAACTAATTCTCGTTTTATCGGAATGCTTGCGTTTTAAGGAGTTTTAATGTATCAGATAGTAAGATGTATAAGTAAGGAGCCCGTGTTGCTAGTGTTTTGGTGGTAGAAGGTGTGTGTGTGGGTTGAAATAGTGAATATTTGTGATAATGGGGAGCCCCGCGGCAGGCCTCTTCCGTACTCTGCCCCGCCATCAGTCACCTCATTCATTACATCTTTAAAGACACCCTTATTTAAGGGACACACGGTTGGCTACATTGATTTAGATAATGACAAGTATATATAACATCTCAACCAAATCACTAAGTTGTAGTAATAACGTGTAATAAGACGTTTAATTCCTGCCCAAACTACCGTGGCGGAGGAGCTGGCGGGCTCAGCCGCCACACTCAAAAATTTGAGGTAAAAACCCGAGTTATCCGCCTCACCGTGCCTTCCGAAGAAGACAGTCAGCTCCCACGCCTGTGATCAGCACCATAGGATATACCAAGGATCAGAAGTTCCTCACGGGGTTCTCGCTCCCCTATAAATATTACCAGACATCTATTCTCCCTTGGTGAAGTTGGTGTTGATAGCCCACTTCACGGGCTTATCCATGCTGCTGCTGCTGCTGCCGAAGGCCGCGCTGCCAGAAAGTAGATGAGTCCCTTGCTTGTATTTCATCTCTTTACTCATATATATGAATAATTTCCATCCAAATGCAATCATATGTCACATTCACTATAAAAAAGATATTTCATAGCATACCAAGCAATTAATGAGCATGTCTGGAGACTTCGACCTCTGCTAATACCGGTCTTGAGCAGTCGTTGGCCAGTGTTGCACGTTAACGAAGAAAACCGACGACTTTTTCCGCGTGTGGTTCCGTCGTTGGGGACTAACGACCAAAAAAAGGTCTTTAAGTGTTTTGTGGCTTCTGCCCTGAAGGTGTCGTGCAGGAAATCGGCCCGCGTCGTAAATCGGCCCGCGGAAGCTTTTAAACCTAAATAAACTCTACAAACTAACACAAACCTATCCTAAACTAACGTAAACCTAAACCAGACCTAAACATAATTTAAATGATAACTTAAATTAACCTAGAAAAACTATATGGGCGAGCGAGGGAATGAAAACATAAGAAAGCTACAAGAGGCCGTGAGACCTATACAATGGTAGTTCCTGTGACTTAACACCATAGCCTTTCATATGCCTTGTCATCCCAATCATTAAATTGTCTAGTCTCTTTTAAAACTCCCTATTGACTCCGCATGACCACCTGACGACTGAGTCCTTCCAATCATGACCACCCTACTTATGACAACCATTTTTTTTTTCTATTTCCTTGCTATGTCTACGCTTGTCCAGCTTGAGTACGTTACTGCGTGTTATACCCTGGTACTAGCCGTAAGAAACTTTCCTACATCGCCTTATAACATACCTTTAACCACTTTTTAAAAAAAATTATATCAGATGCCCCTCAGATCGGCAAACATAGTTTTTAGGTTTAGGTTAAGTTATATTTAAGTTATGTTTAGGTTAGGTTAGGCTTAGGATAGGTTTGTGTTAGTTTTTTTAGAGTTATTTAGGTTAAAAAGCGTCCGCGGGGACGATTTACGAAGGGGGCCGATTCCCATCACAACACAGGCCCTAGGGCGTGAAACGTCACGAAAAAACGCGTAATACATTGCACTATAAAGCGTGGTATTACACGAGGGCGTTTTCGTCGGACTGTTTCGTCGAACCAAAACATGCATTTGGTTTGACCGTTAGTCGAACACTGACAAAACACTAGCCACACCGGTTGAGCCAACCGCTTCAACCAACAATAACAAACAAAGGATGAAGCGGATGACAGCGAGAGGCGCGGAGATGTGTTGTTAATGTTTAAACTTTAGGGGCATATATATACGTAGCTATGGTGATGAAAAGGGAGGAGGTGATTGTTAGAAGAGAACAGCGAAGATGAAGGACGCGTTCATGTGAGCTAAATGGGTTATAGTGGACGAGAACTTGCGCGCCGGGTTAGGTTAAGTTTCGGTTTAGGTTAAATAATTCCGTCAGGGGGTAGAAGGGGACGGAGCCCTCCCTTTAGAGGTTAGGTTTCGGTAGGTTAGGGTAATAATTCACCCAGCAGGGCGTGGCAGATGGCCAAAATGGAGTGGCGGGCGGGCGGCCGCCGGCCACTGTTACTGTGGCGGCGGCCCGCACGCCCGCCCAATTTTGCCCAAAAAACACTCACGCCCAATTGTGTAAGCAATTTCGGTCTGTGTGAAATAATTACCATATGTAGTTCCCCCCCAGTGTCGCGGAAAGGGACCGCGCAGTCCCGTCCATTTTACCGGATCTTGATTATTACAGGTGCCCCGTAGTGTACTTGGTTCGCACGCTCGGCTCACAACCGAGAAGTCCCGGGTTCGATCCCCGGGCGGAGCGAAGACGAGGGGTGGTCTTCTTTAAAACCCCGAGCCCTGTCCACCCAGCAGTGAAGGGTACCGGGTGTTAGGGTTTGTGACCCCCCTCCGGGGTGGTGGCTTCCCCCAACACCAAGCCCGAGCGGTAGATCACTATGGCTTGAGAATTATCCACTAAACAAAACAAAACAAACACCACATCTCTCCAAAAACTCTTTCCCTGTCTTCAATCATCCGTCACCTTGTCTCCACCAGTTCATACACAGTCCCGCAGCAATTAATAGCCATTCTCTTCCTGTCCTTCAAACCAACCACCCTTCATTCCAATTTCACATCCCCATTTTCAGTGAAAACCACCACGCACATTTCAATTTTCTCCCCGGTATACTTCTTCCGAATATTCATATTTTACTAGTAATCATTTTACGCAAACACATCAAATCAGCTTCATATTCTGAAAATTCTAGCACATATATAATATAGACTGATCTGTATACTTTTTACTGTAAAGTATTATATGATGGTGTTCATGTCACAGCTTAATAATTGTAAAACTATTTAAACTTACAGAAAAAGTATAGACTTATTTTGACCCCAGAGTATGTTCGAGAAATGTGCAACATTTTGTATTATTTTCACACACCATTTTTTTCACGAACCATGTTCGGCGAAATGACCCCTCGAATTCGACCAAACAGGTCCAAACCAAATGGGCAAGTTCGACGACAAAGTTCCGACAAAAACGCAACGTGTGATAGCCGGCTTAAGCAGGGTCTCTACTGTGTGTATCCCTGAATATCTCCTGTTTCATATGGACGTAAGATAATGCATGGTTCACAATACTACTGCGGCCTCGGGGAATCCATTGATGGCGTTGAAAGGCGGCAAGAGGGATTAAGGGAGATAATGGAGGAAGAAATAGGACAGGTGAGGCGGACCGAGCTTGTTTTGGGGAGGAATAATGGAATATTCACCACAGAAAATTGGATTATATTACCCGTGCGTATGACTGGGGGAAGTGTTCGGGGCTTAAAGGTACGGCGGGCCAAATCGGTATTATTTTAGACAGCACCAAACTTCCTCACAAATGGGACCTTACCCATAACTACATCACGGTTTGTTTACAGCGGTGCATTTTGGGGATTAAGTCGGGGTGCAGCGGTGGACTTACGGAGGACAACTACTGACGATGGAAGAATTTAGAGTTATTTTGCGTTGAAATGATATTCCAAGGTGCTATTACCGTGTTTCTGTTCTCGCTGGACAAACACATAGAGAACACCTGAGTAAGGCTGATGTGCAGAGGCTTCTAAATAGGAAAAACAGAGTCATAATCAGAGCCTCTCAAGAGGTAAGCAAGTGGTAGGTAATACGTATTGTGTCCCTAGCACTTGCTTACCTCTAAATGAGACTGCGTGACTGTTTCTTGGTTTAGAAAGCCTCTACACATCAGCCATCACCTTCAGGTCTTCTGTAGTTGTTGTCAGCGAGAACACAGCACGGAATATAGCACCTGGAATATCAATTTTGCCCAAAACAACTCGCAATTTTTTCATCGTACTGAGTCTCTCTTTGTCGGTTGTCTATATTCATGGTTATGATAGTATTAAAAATACTTATTAATTTAGTTCCTTTTGTTGTCTTTCTCATAATATAATAGCTAGTAACATCATGCTTTAAGGGTTACTTGACGAGCCAAGCAATACGAGAAAATTGGAAATTAACATGAGTTCACAGGTTTTCTAAACCATTAGTCAGACAAAATTTGACTAGGTATAGACCTATATAGGATATAAATTTCTAGTGTTTGCCCTACTCTCCCACTTTCCACCAAACAAAGTCGGGGACCTGTGGGAATGCGGTGTTGTTCGGGTGGGGGAACCAAATTTATGCATCGGAAAACACGTAAATTAAAGAGTTGTGTAGGGGAGGTAATATTTCCTAGGATCTAGGGTAATTTCCTTATATCTGAGAAATTTGCCTAATCAAATTAACAGAACCTAACCAAGGGGGGGGCTTGACCCATTGATAACCTAAACCTAAATAAGCTAACCTAACAAATCAAAACCTACCCTAACCTAACCAACTATACCTAACCTAAACAAATCTAAAACCTAACCTCATGGAGCGGAGGGTGGGGGGGGTTCTCGACACTTCAGTATCATTCTGTGAAGATCGTCACAGGTTCCCAACACGTCTAATGGACTCAGAAAGAAATCCAATTAATTTTCCTAGATCTAGGGAATTTTTCCAACACCCCAACTTAAAACTATGTGGTGCGACGCATATTTTGACCCCAGCCAAATATTCCTTATTCCCCTGATCCCCAAGCTGTTTTTGTGGGACAAATCATCATACCTATATAGGGTATTATTCTAGTGTTTGCCATACTATCCCTCTCCAACAAAACCAAGCCTTGGGGGACTTGGAGGGAATGCGGGATATTTGGCTGGGGTACCCCCCAACCTATGCGTCGCAAACCACATAGTTTTTGAGTTAGGGTTGTTGAAAAATTCCCTAGATCTAGGGAAAATTCATTGGATTTCTTCTGAGTCCAGGACGTGTGAACCTGACGATCTTCACAGAATGGATGACTGAAGTGCGAGAACCACCACACACCCCCGCTATAAGGTTAGTTAGGTTATATTAGGGTAGATTTGGGTAAGGTCAGGTTAGATTTTGGTTAAGGTTTTAAGATAGATTTAGGTTTAGATTAGGTTAGTTATATTATGCGTTAGGTAGCGTAGTGTTATATTGGTTAGGGTAGGTTTATCGTTTGGGTCAAGCCCCCGCCTTGGTTAAGTTAAATTTGGCTAGGTTATGTTAATTTTGGATAGGCAAATTTCTCAGATATAAGGAAATTACCCTAGATCTAGGGAATTTACCCCCTACACAACTCTTTAATTAGTGTTTCCGACGCATAATTTTTCCCCACCTAAAAACCCCCGCATTCCCACAGGTCCCAAACTTGTTTGGGGAAGTGGGAGAGTATGGGAAACACTAGAAATTTATCCTATATAGTCGATACCTATTCAAATTTGTCTGACTTTTCGGTTCTGGAATGGTTCGAAAAAACTGTGAAACTCATGAGTAATTTCAATTTTTGCGTATTGCATTGGCTCGTCAAGTAACACTTAAAGCATGATGTATACTTTTTACTACTATTATGAGGAAGACAAAAAAAAGGAAACCTTTTAAATACAAGGTATTTTAATACTATCATAATCCATGAATATAGTGACAAACCGACCAAAGAGAAGACTCAAGGACAATGAAACAAATTTTGAGTTGTTTGTTGGCAAAATTGATATT
Organism: Chionoecetes opilio; assembly: GCA_016584305.1. Classification (NCBI taxonomy): domain Eukaryota; kingdom Metazoa; phylum Arthropoda; class Malacostraca; order Decapoda; family Majidae; genus Chionoecetes; species Chionoecetes opilio. The sequence goes on from JACEEZ010023327.1 coordinate 12,985, forward strand.
CCAGGTGCTATATTTCCGTGCTGTGTTCTCGCTGACAAAACCCCCCCCCACTAAGAAGGACCTTGAGGTGATGGCTGCTGTGCAGAGGCTTCTAAACCAAGAAAACAGTCACAGCAGTCTCATAGAGTAAGCAAGTGCTAGGGACACACTACAGGGATGGTCCCGTTATACGACCATTAGATAGACGAGAATCCGAGATACGAGAGTGTGTAAATAGGGTATTTTCAATAACGAGATCGAAAATCCAAATGCTACGACATTCAAACTGGGGTGAGTAAATACCAAGTTATTTACTAAAAATTTATAAGTCCATTTACTGACTATATGATTTACCTAAGGTTGTACACTAATCAATCTGAAAATATGATTAATTCTGGTGGCTCGGTATGACATGTGGCCTACAAAAAATCACAACCCTGGACAATGTACAATGATTCAGGATGCGCAGAGTCGAGTTTGTGGGCAGTGGAAGAGTCTGTGCACCCTTCCCTTGCCCTTACCTACCGTACCCTATCGAGTCTTAGTGTATTCACACCCCGTGTCTGTCCCGAAGAGTACATACAACGTCTTTGTTGCTTGTATGTCTTGTGCCTTGGAGGTCTATTTTAGTGATGTGCTGGGTACATAAGTGCTTATTGTGACTTATTTGTACTCTGTCCTACTGTGCTGTCACACTCTTAATTCACTGTGTTTTGTGCGGTGGTGGTATATGAGAGCCCTATGTTTGAGAGTTTGTTGTGTTTGCTCTAGTTTATTTTAGCTTTAAAAACGTCTTTTTTTTTCTTTCTTTTCTTTCTTTTTGTAATGGTGGGTGTGGAAATTTTATGTCACATACATATTATATGAGGGTCTTAACTAATCAATTCAAAACCCATGTTCTATCTTCCGACACATTATCCTAGCTAACAACTAACTAGGATACTTACAGTGGATAGTGGGTTTGGAAAGCGGCTGTAGGCTTGATTAATACTGCCTGTCCTGTGATCCGATGTGGTCGCGCGTGATTCAGAGCCGCCCCTGAATGACAGAGGCGGAGGGCTGGAAGCCGGGTAATTGTTACGAGGCGTCAATCGGTTATCACACCAGTAACTTGACGCGTGCAATATTGCAGTGTGGTCGTATTTTAACACAGTCCTATTGTCGTTACACATAGGTACAATGAAAGTGTATGTACAAATCTCTTCATTGTACAAGCACGGTATATTAGTAAGCGATGTTATTCCTGGGATGGCTGGAGTGTACTTGTACTTGTACTTATATATAACAAGCAGCTCTATATTAACAATAGATGTTATCCTCACGGGAGGTTGGAGTGTACTGATCCTCCCTGTGGGTGGCTGGTGGGCGTCCACCAAAATACACGTGTCACCTTTTAGGTAGGCGGCAGGTGTACCACCTCAATGGTGCAAATTCAAATGAGCGGCGACCAATAGCCAGTCGTTCCAATCAGTGCTAAATATAAGGTGCAAATGCTTAATATTACTGGGAATGTTTAATTACACTGGGGAACACTTTGAAAAATGAAAAAAATTGTTGAGTTAGATTTTTGAGCTTATTTAGACTAAAAATTGGCATGCTGATTCCAAATCTGTAGTCAGTTTTTCTCTCTAGCACGTCAAGTTTTTCTCCACAGATACCCTCCAGCATACGGCAAAATTCCACTTGGTGAGCCTAATATCAGCCTCATTCAGCTGAAATTCCAGTGCCACCCCCCGGTTTTCGAACAAACTACCTCCTCTAGAGTCTGAGTGATGTTGAAGAACGCAGTGACAGATGATGAGATTTGACATTAACGAAGGATTGCAGTTGTAGGGGATTTATCAGCACGAGTTGAATGATTTAGCACGTGATTTGGGCCTATCAAAAAAGCTTTCAGAAATACTAGCATCAAGACTGAACGAGAAAAACAATACTTGAACAAGGAGTGAAGGTATCATACTTCGAACCAGAGAAAGTACATTTCGCAGTACTTCGAAGTGCCAGCGGTTTTGTGTTTTGCCATAAACATTCCTGGTTTACTGAAGGAATTAGGGCTTTCAACTACAATCCAACTGAATGGCGATTGTTTATGATAGTCAAAGGGGAGCTGAAGTGTGTATTCTACACAATGGCAATTTTTTTGGCGCCCCCCCAGTCCTATTGGGCATTCGGTCTGTCTTCGTGAAGATATGTGAGATGTAAAGAGAGTCTTGAGTTATTGCAATATGACAAACACATTGGATCATCGGGTGACCCTTAAAAATGGTGTCTGCCTCTTGGTCAACAAAGTGGATACACAAAAAAAAAAAAAAAAAAAAAAAAAAAAAAAACAAAACAAAAAAAAAAAAAAAAAAAAAAAAAAAAAAAAACAAAAAAAAAAACAAAACAAAACAAAAAAAAAAAAAAAAACCAAAAAAAAAAAAAAAAAAAAAAAAAAAAAAACAACAAAAAAAGAACAAACAAAAAGTATCCCTGCTTTCTCTGTATGTGGGATAGCAGAGCTCGAGAGAAGCATTTGGTTCAGACGAATGGCCTCGAGATCTGATCTTAAACTGGAGATCCTACATTTGTACATGAGCCACTGTTGACAGGAAGGAAAATAATATTCCCACCTCTGACACATAAATAGGTCTCGTGAAACAATTTTTAAAAGCATTGTCAACTGATGGCGACTGTTGAAGTACATCATCTGGCATTTCCTGGACTGTCAATTGAAAAAATCAAGGCCGGTGTGTTTGTGGTCCAACAAATTCGGACAGCCTCACCAGAATGAACATTCAAACGGTACTATGTCAGGACCTTGAAAAGAATGACTGGCTATCATTCAAAAGACGTCGTCAAGAACTGTTCTGGAAAACACGTGCAAGTAATGACACAGAAATGTTCAGAAACTATTGGAGAGCTACAAAGCGCTTGGTGAAAAATGAGTATTAAAAGTACATTTTTTGCCCATAGCCATCTTGCCAAACTTTCCGGATAAATCTTGGTGCTGTAGCGACGAGCAAGGTGAAACGATTTCACAAGATTTGAAGGTTATGGAAAACGTACCAGGGTAGAATGGGATGTGCATATGATGGCTGACTATTGTTGGAGCATCAAACGCGATAGTCCTCAAGTTGAACACTCCAGACAAAGCTACAAACGTAACTTTGTACCTTAACCAGCACACAATTATAGCCTTATCCTTTCTAAAAAACATGATAATGTTAAATAAACATTCTATTCATGCCTATTTTTCTTTCATTTTTCATTGTCTGTTAACTTTGCAACTTTTTATAAAATAAGCACTGTTACTGTTATAAGATTTTTAATTTTTTAGAAAACGCAAAATCCTACAAGTTCAAAAAAACTTGACGTGATAGAGCAAAAAACTGAGATCAGTTTGGATTCAGCACCCAAAAATTACTTAATAACAAGTCAGACCTAACTAACAAAAATTTGTTCCCAGGTTTATCCAATCCCAGTATTACCATTACTTAAATTAACCTTAATTATTACCCAGTACCATCTAAACTATATATTACATCCCTTACGCACTCCCCCTATGGACGAGCGGAAAAACCTCACTCACAAGGGGGGGGGGGGGGACAAAAACACCACTTCTACCAAGTATGAGAGGGTGGTTGATGGATAATTTCCACTAGGGGCCATCGCGAAAACTGAAGGTGTTAGTGCGGGTTTGCTATGCACCGGTGTTATGCACCTGTCATGCATGGGGTTGGAATAATCAGGCGGTTATCTTCTTGGGTTATTAAGGGATAACAACTGTAACTCATGTCACTTGTAGTGTTCAGGAACTCTCTATTTCTCTCGTGTTTACCGCGTGTAGGGAATGTTCAACCTTCAACTGCTTCGTGCTCACTCGTAATGTTGGTCTTTGCCACGGGTCGCGTGTGGGACTATTGGGGACCAAAACGTTATTCTGCCTAAAAATGAGAGTTTTCACAAAAACAACCTATGAAGATGAACTCCAATGTCACGTTCACGTTTTGTAGGGACAGTAAGAGACAAGACATACACTGTCCTCCCTTTCTCTTTCAGCAATCATGAAAGGCAAGTAAAAGGCTGAATTTACACTTCGTTTATCTAGACCTTAAAGTAATCGTCCAGACCCATTTTTTTCTTTGCATAAATATGTTGCAATGTTCATTCAAAATACCAATCCACAAAAAATTATTCATTTTTCACGCCTTATTTCCCATAAAAAACATGACTTTTGTAATTAAAAAGCGCGGGAAAAACAAACAGCCCACATTCCAGCCGTGGGCGCGAACTTGCTGCGACGACACAAGAGGTAAGCTTCCCAGCCCGCCCGACACAGACACACGGAGACTCTGAGAAAAAGGTAGTACTGGGGAATTTTTGGGTGGCTTCTGGTATCTTTTTGTGCGACACGGCACATAACTTGCATCCTGCAGGGGCACGGCAAGAAAGCCGTGCCATTTCCCGAGAAGCTTAAACACCCATTCACAACCCACACGGCGACGAATATGTGTTGCAGCACCTTAGAGCGACGGGGAGCTGCTGGTAGTAGCAGGGTACTGAGCCCTCTCATCTCGGTGGCCTTGCTACTTACCCCCGGCTTGCCGCCGCTGGCACACATCTGCACACATATATCGTCGCCCCACAGTTTGCAAATGGGTGCTAAGCTCTCGGTAAAGGCACAGCCCCCACGCTTGCAACCACACAGGAGCAATGTACATGCCACATCGCACAAAAAATATATCGGAAACACCAAAATTCCCAAGTATACTACATTTTTCTCAGAGTCTCCGCCGCATATGTATCAGGCGTGCTGGGAGGCGTCCCTGTGGTGAGTCGCCGGACCATGGTGCGTCGTCGCTGATAAACAGTTCGGTTTGAGAGCACGGGGAAATTTACAGATTTGAATGCGAATCATTTAAAAAGGAGTGACTGGATGCAAAATGTTAAAATATGTTGATATTACTCGATCATGGCTATATTTTGACTGCATTTAAATCAGGAATGATGAAATGCGTCTGGAACGATTACTTGAATCTTTGTTTTGACAAGCTGGAAGAAATTATGGTTTTACAAGAATTCTGGCGTACATTTTCTCGCTCTCTCTCTCTCTCCGCTAATAAATCAATCTAGCTAACTATTTCTATCCTATTCAGACTAAAAACACCTATACAAAGGGTCCGGCTTCATGTGACACCACCACCAGCCACATTGCGCCCGGAGAACATTTCAATAGTGGTTTCGGCACTGTGCGTCTTTGCTATTTAAAATTAATAGTCTTGATAGAGGTACCCAGTGAATATGCTGACCTTTACTTGATCGGGGGGAGGGTTATCTCCTGATGTTATAGTATCCCAGTATAGTCATCAACCATTGGACCTCAAATGGTGTAAGAGATCATTATCAGCGGAAAGTTCAGGGGGACCTAGAATAGGAGATAGTATACCACTCAGATCTATTAAAATTTAATGAGAGATTTGAGGTAATATTGACTGCCTGTCTACCATGATTTATCCAAAATTGACACCTGATATCGGCTAATATTGTAGCCATTCCGCCATTGAATGTTCCTGATGATATTTTCCACCAACCAATTTAGTAAGATGATGGCGTTTGGGAAATTAGTATGGGATGGCAGGGGTATTGAGATCAGCTTGAAAATTTCTTTTTTTTTTTTAGACCTCGGACACCTTAATTACCCTCATGATCAAGGTACAGACCTAATAATTTGGTCAATTTGTTCCTATGGGGGATGGCTGAGGCATAGCTGATATTCCTCAGGAAATACCTGCTTTGTATTGTTTTGATCCAAAAATTTCAAAGGATCAGAGCTATCCCTGTAAAGGATTGGGAAGGACTAAATTAGTAGTCTTAATTAGCTTGCTCAATAAGGAAAACCTTTCTATGTCTATCACAGGATCTGGGATCCAATTCCAGGTCCTTATTATATCTACCAGATATGTCGACTTGGTGGAAACCTGTATAGGATCAATATTACACTCTTTCAGCCAGGTAGGGCCTTTAAAACATAATACTGTGTTCAATTTATTGTTATTCCGTAGAGGTGTTACGGAACATCTTACGGTCATCCACAAAATATACTATCAGTACAAAACTAGTTGCCATTTTCCCCGCCAAAAACCAACGGTCCCCAGGTTTGTATAAAGGGGGAGATACTGCAAAATAAGGCATTTCTGACGTTTTTAATGTGACCATCAGGTCTTAACACATCATAATACATGGGAAAAGGTATTTTGACCTCATACTCAATTACTGGTTGGAAGTACAAATTTAACCAATTTTTTACATCCGCGAATGTTCCTATTTTCGGCGACCGTTCCAATTACTGATCTTGTATTACAGAACCAATATTTTACATGTACAGTCAAACCTCGATATAACAGGATAAAGGGGGGAGGAGTGGTTCGTTAAAGCCAATTGTCCGTTCTAGCCAGGGTTTTTTCCAAGGGTGGAAAAATATATGAAAAAAATGGCAAAAATTGTGACATAAAATGAGAAATAATCACAAACACAAAACCAAACTGTGAGCTATGTTGGAGGTAAAACAGTGACTGGCATACATTGCTTGAATTGGTCGCTCCTACACGTGAAAAAATGAGAAAAATAATCACAAAACACAAACCAGACCGTGTAGTAGTCAAGCTCAAGCTGTAGGAAAGGGTAAACAAATTACTACGAGCCAGATTCAGCCGTGGCTTCTAAAGGTATTGTTTTATCATGACTTCAATGCTCATTATTATATATATTATAGGTTGTGAAGGGCAGTTCTTTACATGTTTCACTATTAGGTCAGGTTAGCACTGCGCGTCACTTAGATAAATGGTGATTTAGGGGTGTTGAGGTGACGGGAGACGTAGCAGCCCCGCAACGCCATAACACTAGAGTCACTATTTTAGAACAATACACACCTTCTATGTGTACCACTAAATCACTAGCAAACAGGCTCCTTCCTATAATATGAATTTAATATGTGATACATCAAAACCTTCTTAAAAACCCACAGCATCCAAAGTAAAATGCGAAAATAATACAATTATGTTTAGTTGACAATGCGAGCGGCGATAAGCGGTTAATATGTATAATAATAAAAAATAATAAAAAATAAAAATAAAAAGTCCCGCAAAGGAGTCCGTTATATCGAGGTTTGACGTAAATCATCTTTTAGCCGTGTTTGTGGCATTTAGAGATTAAATACCATTTCCCAACTAGATTGCAATGCACTTAGTAAGGTTAGGTGAAGTGAAAATGTCAAGGTTAGGTATAGCGCGTTTTCGCGACCGTCTAGCCCGGTCTGGATGGACTAGTCCTGGGAGGGACACTGTTTTCGCGAGGCAGACGGAACGGGCTGGACTGGGTCAACAAAAGAGAGCAGGACCAGGTTGGCCCGTGTGGGGAGAACTGGCGCATGCGCTCTTACAGTCAGCGGGAAGGACGACCCAGAGTTCTCGTGCCGCTGATAAGACATGAAAAAACACCATGATGGCCGACCATAAGACTGAAATAATTTTCACGAAAAATTACAATATTCGCATGTTGAAGCAACACTTGGGAAATGAATGTACCGTCAACAACATATAGTCACCACTGCACTAATGTCACCAGGCGCCATATATTACAAATTTTAGCATCAATAAAGACTTGTATGTGTCCACTGAAGACAATGTAGCTATAGTGTTATGTAGATAATGTAACTTGATGTGATGTAGTGATGTAAAAACCGTATAATATGCCCCCCTGCGAACATTAGGCAGTGGCGACTAGGTAGTGTATTAACGTAAATGAAAGTGGAAATTTCATATTCATGTTTCATAGGATCCACTGCAACTTGACTTCCCATTCAAGTTAAAAACCGCGCGCTTTTTTTAAAAATGTTTGCATTTCTGTCCGGAGGAACGCCCACTCGAGCCCCCAGGCCAATAGGAACAACGAATGGGACAGGGCCCAGTAGCCGCAGAAGTAGGCTACCATGGGACCTCTTTGGAGTATAAGTTTTTTTTATGTTGGATTATTGATGGTAAGGCATATATATTCAGAAAACTGCCGGATGACATCTTGTCATACTTGAGCAAAGTTGTGCTAGGAGACGAAATACTGTGTCGCCATCGAATCTGGTGAAAAAATGTATTTTTCCTCATATCTTCGTAATATATGAGATAGAAACACAAATGAAAGGCCCTTTTATATGTTTTCAGGCATCAAGATTGCAATGTTGCCATTATTATATCATTAAAGCACACAAAAAAAACAAGATGGCCGCCATAAATGTGTGTTTCATTGCAGAAAATGACTTTCTCAACAGCCATTCCTAGATCTGATTAATGACATGGCACTAGCACGGATTGCCAAGGTCTGTGTGGTTATTATCATAAAATAAACACTTATTGTATAATATTTTGGCATTCATTGAAACGATGATCAATCAACATGAGACACAACTTGTTGGTTTAATCACTGCAAAATTTTATGTCATCTGTTAAACGTAAGATATAGATTTTGACTTTTGTCAACTGACAGTTCACTGTCACAAAGGCACAAAGCATTTGTGTTGCAGCAAATTTCCATCGTTGGACAGGCACATTACATTGTTGCACGACAGAGCGGCCTCCGGCAAAAACCACATCTGGATGAACGTACAAGTGTTTCACTCTGCATCCACACCTGATAAGTCGCAAGACAGCATCTGTGCAAGGCCTGACGTATCCGGGACTGTTGTAGTACAAGTGAAATCTGTTGGTTTCATCTTCTTCCACCATATTTCAACGTTCAGTTCTGGTGGATCCGCGTCTTTCACGGTGCGCCATGGAGCTGCATGATGCGCACATTTCCGTTTTCCCTCGAAGGCCTCGTTGTCGGTGGTAGAGAGATAATTTTGGTGTGATGTATACCCTTTGCCTTTTTTGCTGCCCAAAGCACTGAGTTGTGCATTATGACATCGTGTCACTGTGTTCTGTCATAGCACGTCAGTCATGAATTCGTGGCCTGCTGTATCAACGAGGGCAAGCGAGCATCAATTGTCCCAGAAGTGACATGGAAGAAGTCCACTTCTTACAACCTTCAGGAAACATTGCTTTTTCCAATGCCGAAACAGAAGCAACTGTGTCGCAACCAGAAAGGTGCATGGAGCAGCTAGGATTCTGGTGTATGATATTATGTGCTTCTCAAACGGTCTTGCCGATATCGGGACTATTGCTCGATCTTTGAGTGGAGATCCATATCACCATGAACTTAAGACAATTCTTCCAGATAGTAAGTAGAAGCAGTACAAACATGTCTGGTATCTGATTAAAGACGGTGATGCTTGTGGGTTCTCCTTTGCAGCCATGAGCATGTTGAACGATTGATGAGGGGGGGGGGGGGGGGGGGGGGGGGGGGGTGGGGGGTTTGTGTTGGGGGGGGGGGGGTGGGGGGGGGGGGGGGGGGGGGGGGGGGGGGGGGGGGGGGGGGGGGGGGGGGGGGGGGGGGGGGGGGGGGGGGGGGGGGGGGGGGGGGGGGGGGTGGGGGGGGGGGGGTTTTTTTTTTTTTTTTTTTTTTCTGGGTGGGGGGGGTATCTGCTCTTCAGGTGTAGTGTTCATATCCCTCTGTTGATGATAAAGGTCATCCATTGCTGATCTCAATCGGAATTTTGTCTTGGGATTGATGATCAGCTTGTGATCTGTATGTGGTTTCGATGGAAACGAAAAGTCCTCCTTTGGAGTTCAGTTGCAGATTATGTCAATGAAGTGCTTTTCTTGTTTTCAGTGACAGTCAGTGATTACTTTCTGTGATGGCAGAGCTCGTTGTAACCTTTGAGCTGGTGAACTCTACTGGCTCAGTGTGCCCGCACTTCTTGTGACACCTTTTGTGCTTAATCATAGTACCGATCAAAAACACCAAGTACACGTCCTCTTTTTGCACTTTCCTCTCAAATGTTGTCTGAAGTTTGACACATTACGGTTTTTTGTTTTTTTTACTGTACCACCCAAGGCCAGTGTATCACCAGAGGAGAGCAGAACCATCGGTGATGGTTGATGTCTGTGTTTGTGCATTTCTGGATGAGGTCTTCAACACGGATTTTCCTGTTGAGCATCTCATCTCTCCTGCATCTGTGAACATTTATGTGGATTGGTTGCCAGCTCATTGCGAGAAACCTCTTGATGTCCACTTGACGGGAACTGGCCTGAAGACCTACTACTCCTGAGTAGATTGAGGCGGTGGTCACAACACTTTTGTTTCACCAACTTTTACACTTTTCCTCGTCACTGCCATGGTCATGATCTTTTTGTGATCGGTATTCATGGAATGCTCCGGCCAAGTCGTTTCGAATTCAGCCAATCTTGTTCTCTTCCCAATTCAAGGAATCTTGCACGTTGACTGTAGCAGGAACCTTACCCTGGCCAACTGACAATAGTTCACTATGCTTTAGGATGAATCACTGGATCCAGAGGATTGAGTGCTCAACTCGAGCTTGTGTCGGATGCCCTCTCTGTCCTTGCGGTCCTGGAGATCCTTAGCTTGAGCTTTTCTTTGTGAATGATATGCACATTCCTCCATCACCATCGACATCGTCTGAGGGGACTCCAATTTGATGCAGAGTGAAAGACGTAAGGGCCCATGTGTTAGAGTGTTTCAGGCTTCAAAGTGATGCCGATGATGCTCCTTTTCCATGGCCGTACCTCATGAAAGTAGTCTCTATGTCCATGTTGCTCCAGAATCCCATTCAAGTCCCAGGAATAGTCTCAGCAACATGATCTCCTTTCATAAACAGATCCAGGACCTTGGTGGGTGAAGAGCTTCCATCGATCTGAGATAGAAGAGGCCATATAGGCATAGTGGCACATGGCCAGCCGCGTAGAAGTAGGGCCTCCATCAGGGTAAAGGCCTTCAAGGTGAATTGGCCAGTTTTCATTGCCCTCTCTGCTCTGATAAAACATCATCATGATGAAGACTGGCTTTATGAGTATGTCAACCCATAGTTTAGTGAACATAACATAGAAAATAAGGAAGCTACAGAGGCCGCGAGGCCTACACGTGGTAGTTCTGACTTTATCACCTAACACTACCTACATCCACCTTTCATCCCCATCCATGAACTATCCAGCTCCCTTTAATGCATCCCCAATGACTCAGGCACTAACTACCTGTATATGAGGACCATCCATTCATCCCACCACCCTATTTGTGAAACAGTTTTTACCATTTCCTTTCGAAAGCTACGCTTTTCCAGCTTGAATCCATACTTCGTGTTCTACCTGGTTAAAAGCAGTAAGAACTTTTCTACCTCTCCTTTATTAAATCCCTTTATCAGGTTTTAAGTGGTTTACTTTCTGCTGGCAAGTTCTTCCATATGCCCATCAGATCATGCGTGTGTGTAATTGGAGTTTGCTCTATGATACTCCTCAGTACTTCCTCCACAACGAGTCGTAGCGCCCTCACATTTTGAGGAACTTCTTACCAGACAACATCTCGGCACTCCTCCAAACACCGCACTTCATCACTTCGGCAAGTCCGCTTTCTGCCATCAAATACCAACGGATCGACAGAACTCATAAGAGAATGCATTCCTCCGAGCCGCATGATGACATTTGGAATCGGTTCTGGGTAGGTCCACCATACGTGAAGAGCACACGGTACAGTTGCAAGTCGCATGTGAAAACAACAAATTCCTGGCCTGTCTGCTTGTGAGATGTGTGCCTGTGCCCGGCCGTCATCACGTGTCAGGATCGGACGGTTCATATCGATCAGTGGCAGATACACAGCTTTTGTTTTGGGTTGGAGTTGAGATTGCCTTCTAGGCGAACTGTTGGCTGTGTGTACCATGTACTCGTGTGGCATCGATCTTTGATGATGATGTCAGGGATGTTCAATTTTCCGCGGATTCGCGGATTACGAGATGTATTTTATTGCCAGCTGGGTCATTCTGTGAATCGTGTCGATTCGGGTTAAAAATTTAGGGGGGGTACATTAGTGGCTAGCCCACAGCCGAACCTGACCCTGGCACATGATCCAGCACAGGTACCATTAAAACATTTTTGGCTGTCTAGCGGGAAGTAGTACTAGGCTGCCGATAATCTCCTAACATCCAACTGCTACAAGTTTGCTCAGGAGGCAGTATGTTGGGGGTGGAATACAGCAGCCCAACAGGCCCAGTATGTTGGGGGTGGATTACAGCAGCCCCCCCAACAGCCAGTGAGATAGCTTGGTGAATAAAAATCAGTGGATGTACCCAGAAAATTGAAAAGGGGGGGGCCAATATATATAAGATAATAATATATAATATATATAGATAATATTATATATATATATATATATATATATATATATAATAAATATAAATTTACTATTATTCTTTGCAAAGGGGGGCCATGGCCGCATGACCCCCCCCCCTCGGTACGCCTGCTGGTGATCCAGGGGTCTGGTATCATTGGCACACTGCCCTCACTGTGTCAAGTTTGCAAGGCTCCAGGCCTGGAGAGTTCAATGCAGGATGCCACAGCAAGAAGGCAAGCCAGATTGCCCAGAGGGTGACAATATCAAGTACCACATAGGGTATACATATCACTAGACAATTTAAGTTGCAGATATACCATATATATATATATAATTATACCGTATTTGCGGCGTATAAGACGCACCTCGTATACGACGCACTCCTATTAAAGGAGGTTTTGAGACGAAAAAAAATAATTTCGTAAATTATCAAAAGTTATAAAAAAAAAAATGGGATTTTGTAAGGAAAGCAAATAATTATGAGCATGTACCTCATACAATATTCACAGTGAAGTGAATGTGATTGAAAAAAAGATACAAGTCTAAAATGTAAAAGAATGAAAGGGTAACCAAATCGGTCAAATATATGCAGGGATGCCCTACGTATTGATATTTCTAATATTTTGCTACTATGACATATAACTTAGATTTAATGTTGTAGGTATGCCTTTGTTGGCCTTTCTGCTATGTGTTTAGACCTTATGGAAAATTTTGCCAAAGATATGTAATTGGTAGTGGGCTTCAAAAGTCCTAGGGGATTCTCTTACCTCCATCATAGTGTAGCTTTCTGCATCTGAGGATTTTTGAGCCCAATATCCCATGGCGCAATTGAATAATGGGTATAAAGAAAATTTTTTAAACAGTTCTAAAGGAGTTCCAATTGGAAATATTTTTGTGTTTTAAAAAAAAAAATTAAATGGGGTAAAAAAGGCATCTTGGAACGGGGGTTTAAAAAAATTTTAAAAAAAAAATAAAAAATGGAAAAAAAAATCTCTTTGGGCTTTGGGCAGGTGATTTCCAAGTTATGATTGATAGGGGGGTGGAAATCTCGATGGTTTCCAAAGATCCAACCAAAGGGTTGCCACAATTAAACATAAAACTGGTAAAAATGTTATTTTAAAAAAATTTGAATTTGAATGGGGGATTTTTCTTCTCCCTTTGAGGGCCAAAAATGTCTACTGTTATAGCTCCTTCACCACCGCATTGTTTGTTTGGGAACAAGAGCGGGTCTGAGACCGAAATAGCCAACCCGGGGCGAAATTTTTTGGGCCCCTTTAAAGGGTTAAAAAAAAATTGTTTTTTTTTTTTGGGCAGCGTGACCTTAAAAGCCTATATTAATATTTTTGGGAGAATCCGTTTGTGTTTGGCTCCCCCTTTAAAAGAAATCCCCAGACCCGTTTTTTCTTTGCTAAATATTTTTTAAAACGTTTTTTCAAAACCCCAAATCCACTTTAAATTTTCCATGCTTTATTTTTCCTTTAAAAACACGACTTTTTTTTTAAATTGGGGGAAAAAAAAATCTCCCCCCTTTTCCTGCCCCCCCGGGCCTAAAACTTGCTAATAAAAAAGGTGGGCACAATTTTCCTCACACAACTTCCCCCCCGACGCACAAACCTTCCCCAACCAAAACTTCTGGGTGGCCGTATCGGACGGCAACGTGTGCAAAAGCCCTCTGGAAAGGCACGGGCTTTCTTGCTGCACCCTAAAGGATCAAGTACAAATTTGATGCTTAATCGCAATATTTTCCGATCGCAAAAAAAAAATATGGGAAACACCCAAAATTCTTAAAGACTATGTTATTTTTGGGTTTAAAAATGTTTTTTTGGTTTTGGAAAAGCGGGGGGGGGGGATTTGCCTTAAAGTGACGTCAAAAGGTCATGGTGGGGTCGTTTTGCTATTGTCAAAAAACCCTTTTTGGAAGCTCGGGGGGAATTTGATGAAAACTTTTTGATATACTCGGGTGGCTTAAAATTTATCGGGCCCTGAAATTCTGGGACTGAGGGGTGCTGTGAAGTGGGGGGCGGTGTATCCGCTTTTTTCCTGTGAATACAGGAGTGAGGCAAGGGTGCCCCTTCCCTTTCATCACTTTTAAACCCGCTTTGTATGGACGGGTATTGGAACAAGGTTGTAGATAAAAAGTGTTTGGTGGGGGCTTCCGTGGGGCAACCCAAGTTCACTGATTTTTTTTTTTGGCCGATGATGCATTAATTTTTTCCGGGAGTCCTGGGGGTTTCCGGGTTGATGGCTCTCAAAAGGCCTGCACAGGAGGCAAACCCTTTGGGACTTGGGGTTTCTCCGGGCCCAAAGACCAAGTCCAAAGGGGTTTTTGGGAGACTTCTAGATAAAGGGAAGTACAGTCTGTTCATCCCATGGGGGTGGGGACTTGAGATTTTGGGAAAAGTTTTTACATACCTTGGAAAGCCATCCAAAATGACGGCGGGTCCGTCAAAAAGCCTTACGGCGGTTTTGGCAAAACCCCAAACCGGGTTTTATGGACCCCGCTCAGCCGGGGGGGAGTTTTTGGGCTTGGGGGGTTACCCAGGGCAGGAGGAAAAAAGGACCGGACTTCAAATCGCTTGTGCCCCTGCCCTTTACTCAAATTGGTCTTTAAAAACATGGCCCACTAAAAAAGTGACGGGGAAGGGGCCCGAATCAAAGGGCCTTTTGGTAAAAATTTTTGTTTTTGGGCAGAATCATGGGGTATCGCTGGGTTTAAATTACGTGCCCAATCGCGATTCCCCGGGGGGGTGAGACTGAATCGGGGCCTATTCCCTGCATAGTCCGTCAGCGCCAACTTCGGCTATATGGGCAGTGGCAACCTCCCCTAAACCGACCCTTCCCCATGGGGTTGTATCGGGAAAAGACAATCCGGCGTGGGGGAATGCCAATGGGCGCCCACAAGGCTCGTGGGTTTGGGGAAATTTGGGGTTTGTTTCTTTCGGGCTGCTTGGTATGGGGAAAAAGCCCCGCAAAGGGAAATCCGGGGTGGGGACCCCCGGGGAGTGGCGTCGTAGGGTGGGGGGAGGCGACGCGCCCCCCGGCGGGAAACCCCCAAAAGAAATTTATTGATATACATAAAAATACATTTGTATTTTTGACTGCAATTAATCCCAAAAATTAAAGAAATGGGCTGGGGGCTAACTGTGGCAGAAAGCCAAAAACCCCCTTTTTGGTACTTGCTCCTTTAAAAAATTTCCTGGGTCCAGATCCGTTTTGGATCAAATTCCAAAAAAAAATTTTCACGGGGGAAATTAGGCCAAAATTTAAATGGGAAAATTTTCATGTAAATTCGTGCATTACCCTTTGCATAATCCTGCTAACAAAAAAACCAAAATGAAGCCCCATCCCCATACCCCCCTCTCTTTGCCCCCTGAATTTGGCCGAATCCTTGGTATTGAGGGGGGGGATGAAATGAGAGGGAAAAAGAATGTGGTAGTGGGGGGCAGGGTTGGTGGCCCAGGGGTGGGAGTTGGGGCCCGGGATTAGGAGGGGCAGTTTTAGGATGGGAGTTGGAGGGTTTTAAATCGTTCTTAAAAGAAAAGCAGATTTGAAAAGTGTTGTGAAGAATCACCCGGAAGAGTTTTCGAGCCTTAAAAGGT
Organism: Chionoecetes opilio; assembly: GCA_016584305.1. NCBI lineage: Eukaryota > Metazoa > Arthropoda > Malacostraca > Decapoda > Majidae > Chionoecetes > Chionoecetes opilio. The sequence goes on from JACEEZ010023327.1 coordinate 28,812, forward strand.
TTGGGTTTTTCATTCAGGGGGGCTTTCTATGGGGGACCTCAAAGTGGCTTACCTAGTAAAATTTTGCCCCCGGGGAAAATGGGGATCGAAGGGAGTAGAGGGAAGGGGGGCTCATTTGAGGCGGGGAAGAAGGCCCCCCCTGCCCAGGTAGAGGCCCGGGCTAGCGTTTAGAGAGTCCCTCTGGACTGATAGGAGGTAAAGGGACAAAAGATAGACGATACATCCAAAAAACCGAAGGAAAATTTTGGTTTTTGGGGGGGAAAAAAAAGTCATTTAGATTCTAGATAGGGTTTTTTGTGACAAAAGAAGGAACAAAAGGAACGGGGGGTTTTTCCCCAGGGGGCGGGATATCATGTTGTGATGGGATAGATTTGTGCATGGCAGGCAAAGGGGCCCAAAACCCACGTTGCTTGGGGCGGAAGAAAACTATTTTGATCGTTTAAAGGGAGTAAAGAACTGCTGCGGCGGTTTTAAAACCCCTTTCACCACGAAAATTTTTAAATTTTTCCGTCCCCTGCGACACAATTTTTTGGGTCTTAAATGCCCCGGGAATGGGCCCGACTTGCGGGGGAATGTTTTTTTTATTTATCAATTTCAAAACCCATTTTTCTTTTTTTCCCGGATATTATATACGTTGGTTTCGCAAAAGATTATTCTGCCTTATAAAGACAAAAATAACAAAAAAATGCAAAAAAATACGAATTTTTAAAGACTTCAAAAACATTGAGTAAGAGAAAAAAGAAATACTTACTTCACCAAAAAACTTCATAGCTGATACTTCCCGATCGACTTTTTATGGTTTTTATGCCAAAAAAACAGACTTTTTATGAGGGTTCCAACGCACCTTATAATTTTTTATATGGCCAGTAATTTGGAAATGGAGGAAAACTGAAACACATTGGAAAACGGATGGGTAAGAAAGGGGGGCTAACACGCTGCCGCTGAAGGTGAACAAAAAAAACGGGGGCCCTTACCACTTCAAATCCATTCGCACGAGCGAGTTGAAATTAGTTTATTATAGGCCTAGCTTGGATCTTTTACGCAGAAAATTTTGATGCGATTCTGATAAATACTTTATTTTGGCGATTTTTTTTTGTTTTTTGACGTAATTCGCGTAAAAAGCTAAGATGTACATGGGCCCGTTTGACGCGATCGCGTCACCGTGCGTGAAAGGGTTAAGGAGGTTTTAGTAAGTTTTTTTTTTTTTTTTTTTACATCACAAAGGACTGGCCAAGAGCAAAAAAAAAAAGTAACAAAAAGCCTCCTTAGTTGCCAATCCCTATACAGGGAGGTCAATTTTCCGCGGATTCGCGGATTTCCGGTATTTTATGCCCCGCTGGGCTTTCTGTGAATCTTGTAGATGGGGGGTTTTTTTAAATTTTGGGGGGGGGGGGTGTACATAGCTGGGTACCCCCACCGAACTGACCCTGGGGCCGGGGTCCCCAAAGACCATAAAAAATTTTTTGGCTGCCCCAACGGGGGAAGTTAATACTAGCTGCCGAATCCCTACTCACTGTACAAAGTTTTCTCAGGGGGGCATATTTTGGGGGTGGAAATACAGCAGCCCACAGCCACCCAACGCACCCTTTGTGGGGCCCCGTCTCCGGATTGGAGCTTTTCACGGCCGCCGTCCCTCACATCTGGGGATGAACACACAAATGTAAAGTTGGCGGCCAAACGTGGATACAGTCGAAACCCCCCCCGCTACCCAGTGTAAAAGTGACACTTTTGACGAACAGTGCCTCAACAAAAACTTTAGTGATGCATATATGTACCGTATTTTCCGGGGCATAAGACCACCTCCGTAAGACGCACCCCTATGTTCAAGGAGTTTTTGAGAAGAAAAAAATTGGTGTTTTTTGGGGAAAAAAATAATTCCTAAATTTATCAAAAGTTATTACAAAAAAAAAGGATTGTATGGGAAAGCAAATGTTATGAGCATTACCTAAATCATATTCCCACAGTGCGTGAAATTGTGAAAAAAAATTATACTGTTAAAATGTAAAGGGAATGACAGGTAACCAAAATCTGTCATAATATTTTGCAGGATGCCTCCACGAATTGATATTCTAATATTTTGCTACCAATGACATAGAGCTTAGATTTAATTTTTGTAGGTATGCTTTGTTGCTTTTCTGCTATGTGTTTAGAATTTGTGGAAAATTTGCAGTATAGATATTGGTTTTTATTTTGGTAGTGGGCTTTCAAAAGTCCTAGGACTTTTACCTACATCATCGTGTAGCTTTCTTCATTCTGAGTATTTTAAACCCTTTCCCATGGGGGCAATTGAATAATAATGGCATTACACGTAGTACCGAAAAATCTACCGTTATTTCACCAGAATTAAGTTAGGTTAAATCAGATTAGGTTAGGTTAGAGTGGGTTTGGTTTAGTACAGATGATATAGAGAAAAAACGAGAAGTACCCGTAATACGGCAGTGTGAAGCGTAGCAATGTTTGCGCGGCGGCCCTGGAGGGGCAGGCTTCCCCCCCCCCCCCCCCATGCACACACACACACACACACAACGTGTAACAAACATTGATTTCCGACAAAAACGAAAAGCCAGATTAATACAAAACACATCAAAACTATTCAGGAGGACGTAAGTTTTTGCTCGAAATCGGTGGTTCCCCAATACAAAAATTTACGAAGATATTTAGGTAACATTTAAGGTAACGGCTCTACCTTGTTGTTATTGTTGTAATTGTTAAAAGGCACCGTGTCGGGATCGACGATATTTGCCCTGTTTACACCTATGAATCTTATCACAGTCGCGAGGTTGATTGTCTTTTTCAGAAAGGTACAGGTGAAGGCTGGTTCACACTCTTGAAATCACGGCAGCGTTCTGTCAGCCGTGCCTTGTATTCACACTATTCGTCACGGTTCCGTCATTTTCGGCAGTTCCTGCTCACCCTCTATGCAGACATGGTGCCTCAGAGGCTATGGTTGAAGAAATTTGAATTAATAGCACTTCTGTTGGATGACAAAGAGGGTTAAACCCAAAAAGGGACACTGTTTTGGGTACATAAAGCCTTGAGAAAAACGACAATTATCAGCACGGCACAGTCTCATTACGTTGAAATATTCTTCCCAGAAACCGTTACGTGACAGGACGGTGATGTATTGGAGCCGTGACAGCGGCGCACCTTTTAGTGTAACACGTCTATTGTTTGAATGTAAGAAATTCTAACAGTTTGTGATGAGCGGGGGCCGGGTGTCACCATGATGGGTGTGGTGTGATTCTGCCTTGGGGGCGACGGTGTGGCGCCGTGATGGTCTTGGTTTTGGGTGTACCGGTGTGGAAGATTTTGTCCGTCTACAAGTACCATTGCAGCCTTTTACTAGCACTCTTTCATACAATTTCCTTATCCGCAGAGGTAAAGGTGAGGATTGGGGGGTCGAAGTGGTACGTACAACTATGCTGTCTCCTATCCCACCTTGCTTACCACTATAGCGGTGCTAACACACACACGCACATACACACTTGCTCGGCTTAGGCCACCCCCCCCATTGGGACCAGGATTAGAGGGTGCCCTGACGCTGACCTGACTTGTCCCGCCGACACAACTGCAACACCACTTACACCAGCCAGGTAATTCAGTCAGCCCACAGGACACACAGAGAGACACACGCCGCGCACCTCTTGTCCCTACGTTGTACAATGACTCGCTGTCAATAAACTACAAGGCTAGGACGCCCTTTCTCCATCCTTGTGTGTATAGACAGACTCCCAAGATACTACACTCCTCTCACCCTCCTCCAAAAAAACTTTAACACGCTCTTTGTTTCACTATTCCCTTTATCAACAATACCCCATTCCAGCGAAAACTCCATCACCATTTTCTGCCTCCCTTCTATCATCTCCTTCCAACTGTTTTGGGCAACTTGCGTGGCCCCAGTCGAATGCGGGGTTTAAAGGGGACATCTTATATGCGGGATGTTTGTCTTTTCCATGGGTGCGGAGAGGAGTCTGAGCGGTAATGCCATGGTGGGTGCACGAAGGGCGTCGCTGACGAAGTATCCCAGGTGAAGCAGCAGACCTGAGATATCAATTGTTTACAATGGAGAGCAGCAGCGGGGGTGGATGATGTTACATCTGACACGGCCATCTTGGCAGCAACAATCGCTATCTTGTTGCCTCAGCTCTTGTTTTCCTTAAACTCCAACCTTTGCTTAGTATTATGCATTACTGTTGATAACACAGTTACAAATTTGTGCTCAGTGGACTACTGCTCAACATAGATCACTCCAGACCCTTTAGTAATACACCACCGGCTGTTCTGCATTCTCTGCCCGACCTCTCATTCGCTAATATGGCCGCATTAACGCCAGGGTGAACTTTTTATTCCTTTTTAAGGGAAAAAACTGCGTCTTATGCGCCGGCAAATACGGTATATACATATACAAAAAATTGTGGACACAAAAACAGACAAAATTGAGACCAGAAATTATTATAGATATAACCAAGGACTTCTCAGAAGCTCTCTCAGAGCATGAAATTTGCAAAAAAAATCGGGGGGGGGGTTTACAGCCCCCAACCCCCAGCTGGGAGGTTCCCCTCGCTACGCTTGGTCAGCCTCGCTGCGCTCGGGTGAGTTGGTCGCCCTATTATTTTTTTTCAAGAGTTTTTTTCTTTTCTTGTTTACATCCCTGACTGTAGTTACAAGAAAAAAAAAGTTCATGCATACACCCACATACGCCCCCAGTCAAGCATCACAAAAAATCGAAGATGCGCTTGTTTCGTATATTTTTTTCAAACTAAATAACCCAAAGTACAAAACAAAACCATATAGTGTAGGTGCAAACACGAAGTATTAGAAATATAAATGTGTGCATGTGTATATATATATATAACAAAATTACCCGTGTGTACAATTCATATAAAAGTCAACTCGAAATGGACATTTTCACTTTATATATCATAACCTTACTAACACACACGTCAACCTTTCAGCTAATAGGCTATATAGGATATAGATCACTATAAACTTTGTTCATGAGCTTGAACTGTCCGTTCGTTATCAACGTTACACGATTATGTATAGCCTGTATGTATTATGTATTTGGGGAGGCGGTGGCTGAGTGGTAGCGTTTTGGGGAGTGCTGAACTCAATGTCCCGAGTTCGAATCCTGCCGGGGGCAACTCTTTCAAGAGCCTGGTAGGGGAGCAGAAGGTCCAGAGTTCAAGTCTCATCAAGGAGCAACTATCAAAGCCATTGTCGAGTGGCCGAAGCAACCCACATGCAGCAATACCTGTCTGCCAATTGCGAGTGTGACGGTGGGACTCTAGGGGCTGCATGCGCCTTAACTGAAGATCTGACATCACAGAAAATGGAATCTTCACCTGAGACCACGGGTGTCACTATAAAAATCCAGCCTGCGCCACCATCGGGCGAGATCGACCAACATCAAGACTCTCTATATGCCTACAGGCGCTATAGGCTACAACGTAAAAAAAAAAAGCCTTTTTCCAGTACATAGTATCCTGATCCTCATTATATATGCACTGACAGGTCATTCACATAGTTTTATTATGCAAACAAATACACGCTAAAGCATGACTCTTGAGTACACGGTCGGCCTTTAAATTACCGCCACTCACAATACCCTGACAGGCTGACTGCTGGGAGGCAACAAAAGTATTTCATTTTTGCACTACCAAAACAATGCCTACAGAGAGCTGCCAGATAATTAATTTTCAAATAGATCAGCTTACTGAACACCTTGCCCAAAATACGCAGATAGCGTTTTTTATCGATTTTAACCAAATATTTTTCTTACGCGGAGGGCTGAATGACGCGTTTTGCGTCATAGGTGTTCCAGACATCACTTCTCGAATGGGCGCATAACGCGTCATGAATGCGAGGGGGTTAATGCAGTTGCATGCGTGCGTAACAATGTCACCTGGTAAAGACTTTTGACGAGCACTATAGTACAGGGGGTCATCCTGATGGGTTTTCCGGTACCTATGTTCCCCAGTACCGAGTTTTCACGCCTCGTAAGAGGTACCTTTTTTCCCCGGTGCCGATGATCCCTGCCTCATATGTTTATATAAATTTTTTATACAATTTTATACAGGACCCTCCAGAGTTTAGCGCTTGCTTTCTTTCGAAGGCATAGTGCTAAACTCGAGGATCGCGAAACTCTGGTATTGAAAACACCCAAAAATGCTTATTTATTCGGTGCGAGGTGAGTACCATATTTACGGCTTATAAGACTAACTTCTCGGTACTTGCCTATTACAAATATTTCAAAAACCATAAGACATACAAATCAACTAATCTGGGCCACATGCTCTGATGGTTAGATTATGCCCTCCGGATGTTGGACTCTGGATCTATTCCTTGTTACATTGAAAAATTTAAGGAAATAGGGAATATAGATCCATATAACATACCGTGGCACAAATGGAAGGACATCACGACTGCTTGGTGGCGATCTTCCAGGCTTATTACGCGCCACAGTGATAATACCACTCCCTTGTGAGCTGAAAAGTATATATAATCACTCTACCCATGTCTACAATTCTTAAAGACCTGTCAATTCGCACTGCAGTTTAATACACAGTTTTAAGCACTGCAAACGTAGTAATAATAATGAGCTGTAGCTACTACTGTGTGCGTGAGAGGAACGGTGACTGTGGTGTGAGGGAGTGGAGGCCGGCGGAGAGAGCCTCGCCCAGTCACTCACACAGTGAGTACTGAGGGTGGCGCGCTTGGGTTATACCCCAATTGATGATGATACGTTCATTTAGTTAGCGCTAATTTATGCATGGTGCTAATTCATTTATCAGGAAACTAAATATATCAATGGAAAGCTAATACAATATTGCTTCTACTAATGCTGCCCATTAACTCTTAAAAAAATCCTGCCTGCGCCACCACAGGCGAGGGCCAAAACCCTCACAGCCCTCGAGTTACAGGGCCTACCATCCCACTCTTGGAGGTCACTGCTAACAGCGCTATAGGCACATAGCACACACACACACACAAAAAAAAAAAAACGTATGAAGCAACACGAAACTCGGGGGGATAATGCACAAAAGTCAAGATGGTAAGAATTTAGGCTTGTGCGAAACTTGAGGATCGCGAAACTCGATAGCGTGAAACTTGGAATTTCTCTAATACGGCGGGAGGCCGACGACGAATATAAATTTTTCCATGGTTCCGTAAATGGCGCATACAAGTCGACTCTTGAACCTGAAACATCTCCCAAAACGAGGGTCGGGCTTATATGGCTAGGATAAAATGCGAACTTTACCACCGATGGTATAAAATATTCCCTGTTGATAAGCGACAACTGGAAAGACGTTTTGCAGCATTTCCACCCCCCGGGGTTGTCAGGTTGGGTGTGAAAAAACGTGTGGGTTTTGAGAAATGCGTTTCCAACAGCGATATACAGTTTGTAAACACTGACAGGAAGCCACGGGAAACCCATGGGGCCAGTCAGTTTAACTACAATATGTGCCATTTCCATGCCCCCACTTTTGGGCAGTGAACGGACCCTGGGTTTCATAGCTGGTGGGGTTGGTGGCGCCAGGGGCCCTTGCTTTTTTTCACATAGTAGATGGCGGAGAGCCCCGGGGTAAGTCCCAGTCTAGTCATACTACCGTGTTTTTACTAAAAATTTTAACAGTATGTAGGGTATTCGGGGGGACTGTGGTGTTTTTCAATTTGAAAACAAGAGGGGGCCCCTATAATAAATATTATAAAGTGGGGGGGTTTTAAATGTTTTTTTGCGACTGGTTACCGTATACCTTTCCCGTAGCCTATCCACTTTTTAGCTTTGGCCTACCAGTAGATATTTTTTTTTGGGGGCCAACTTAAAACGGAAAGGGTATGGGCCCAAACCCCCGTAATTTTGAGCTAAAGTTTTGAGGTCGATTTGTACCCCGGGCCTTTTTTACGGAAATTTTATTTAAAATTAGGCAACTGGGTTTAAAATCCCAAAACCTATGGGGAAAAAATTAAATTTTGGTGGGATGGGGCCCCCGTCTCGACTAAAAAAAAAGTTACAGTAAAAAACCTTTGGGGTTTTCAAACGTCTCCCTTTCGAGCAAATCGGTTCACAAAACAAAAATTTCAAATCATAATTGCAGGGGGTTTTTGGCCGTACGAAAAACTCGGGGGCCAAAACAATTATTATTATTTTTTTTTTTTTTTTCTTTTTTTACATCTTTAAAAGGAGGGCCCAAGGGCAAAAAAAAGAGAAACAAAAAGCCCCCCTGATTTGGGCCAGCCCAATAAAGAAGACAGTAAGAGAAAAAAAAAAGTTATAAAAAAAAAATGTTATGAAAAAAAAATGTTTAATATAAAAATTACATTGCCAAATTTTTGGCCCTTTTTATGCATGAAAAACAGCTAAAAAGATTTAAAAAAAAACTTATTTTTGGGGGGCAGGAAGAATTAATCCATTTAAAATTTTTTCTTAAAAAAAAATGTGTGTCGGTTTTTGAGCAACTTTTGGGAACCCAATTTTTGCTAGAAAACCGAGGGTGTTTTATAAAATTTAAATTTAAAAGGGGAATTTTAGGCCTAGATAATGTTTAAAAAAAAATTTATATATAGTAAAAATTTAAATTTTTTAAACGTTTATATGAAAGGGTCCCTTTTTCCTAAACGTCAGCTGCTAAAAAATTTCATCCCGCCCTGGCTACCTCACTCGCTTTCTTATTTACCCCCTTTTTTTATTTATTCCCTTATTTTCCCTGCCCCTCTTGGCCTTTTAAATTTTGTGTTTCAGTTATCCTGGCGTGTGTGGGGAAAAAGGGGAGGGGGGGATTTGATAAATGAGGAGATATGAGCAGTGGCGTACCGAGGGGGGGGGGAGCCATGCGGCCAGGCCCCCCCCCCTTTTCAAAAAAAAAAAAAAAAAAATAAACTAATATATATATTTTTTATAAATAAATAAATATATATATATCAAAACCCCCCTATATTACAGGGGCTATGGGAAAAATTTTATATAATTTTAATATAGATTATAATATTATATATATAATAAAATATTATTAATATATATTATATATAATATATTTTATATATATTTTATATTTATAATATATATATATAAATATATTAAAAATAAAATATATTTTGGCCCCCCCCTTTTCAATTTTCTGGGTAAAACCACTGGATAAAGAGGAAGATGGTGGTGGTGGGGTTGGAAGAAAAGGGGGAGGAGGGAAAAGACGTAGTGGAAGGTTTGACTCCCACTTCCCGGGGAGGGACTAGTATTACTATTACAGTTTTACATCCGGGGTTGTAAGTGTTTAGGGTTTATTTTACGATATTTCGGCGCTCTATTAAGCACACTTCGGATTTTCCCTACTTTGATGGCGGAATCGTTCTATTGATCACATTCGTTCCCAACCCAAAAAAGTTTGGGAAAAATAAATTTAAGGCGTTCGTTCGTTCGTCCTGCCTTTCTAAAGCTTTTGAATCTATACTTAATGTTGAAATTATAGTAGTAATTGATGTGAACTCACCTTGCTATTAACCCAAGAACTACCTAGACTGCAATGATACCCTATTTAGACGCTAACTAAGGTATACTCAGCAGTGGTAGATGGGTTGATGATTTGAAGGCTTGCTTATTATTTGAGGGAGTGGTGTAGTCGCTGTAGGGCGCTACGGCGCTGGTAATTGTGTGGTATGGTGCACGTAATGCGGCGATGGTGGTAGTCCCGCGGTGGTGGTGCCAGGATACTTTCCACGTTCCTGGCGCGGCTCGTATACTGTTGTGATGTTTTACACTTTGTCCTTGCTTTAACCGATGATCGGTTATATGGCTCACACATATTAAGATGAGACGTGACTTACACTTAGTGTACAATCAAGAGAGTGCTACACCTTCTCGTGTAGGTTTAATGCGTTATGATTTCTTGACTTAAAACCGCTTATCAAGACAGCTGGAGCCTACACGTGTAAATGTTCCAATAAATGTTTACTCTATAATGACGTGGGAAGGTTCAATATTTTCCTCACAATTCTTATATTATGTTAAGTCTTTTGATTATTATGGTGCTAGTGAATACCACCAGAATCATATTCTATATTTAATGCCCTTAAATTTATACCCATCTATAGATAATATAATACATACCATTCCTCCCGATATAGAGAAGCGGTTTTAGTGGATAATTTCCACAACTGGTGGCCGGCGAATGAGATTTGCTCAGGTAATTTGACCCCCTTTTATGAGGTTTCTCCAAGTGGTTTTTTACACTTTAAAGCAGCTTGCCTCCTAGGGCGTGATCCCCTAAGTGGCCTGTCAAGACGCAGACTTACAGAATCCTCCTTACTCTTCAGCTAACTCTAGGGAATCAATTATTTACCTTCCGCACACCGTTGTCGTGGCCTCAGCTACTAACTCACACTGACGCTCATAATCCCCTTTCCACCAGTATGCAATTTTGCTATGTTTCCTAAGGCCATTGCGCACGAGGCATATCTCCCCTAAGGATTACTATATCTCCTACTTTAATTAGACTTTGATGTTCTGGCGTTTTGAGGTCCATATACTTTTCCCTTAGAATCAGTAAATAATCGCTCCAATGCTTTTCCCATGACCTTAAAATGTTTACTTAAGTGTGATAACCTTCCCGGAGATGTTGAGCCGGGTCAATTTATTGGTAGGAGTCTTGTATATCTCCCTTGTTTCTATTAAAGGAAAGGGTTCCATACATTAAATGGAGGGAGGACGAGCTTCTATATTTAGCTGATGAATCATCTAAGTGGATTAAGGGTCGTTATGGATACGGTCTCAATCTCAGTCACTTGGGTTTTCATGGTCTTCTAGACCTATTTTGTCTTGTGGGAGTTTATCCTGAGACAAAGACTTAACTATGCCTCATCCATTCTTTCTGTGAAACCATTTTGCCAAGGAGCTCTAGGGGTGTAAAGGTCATGACATGTTCCTTAACTCTAGAGATTTTTGTACTGAGGTGATGAATATTTCTAACACTATTGGAGTCTCCTACGAAGTTAGTAGCATTATAACACTCATCGCCGAGGACACCACCGCCGAGCCCACAAACCGCAGGAACACTTGAATAAAAAGGTTTCGGCACTTAAAATCATCAGCTATTTTCTAAATGAACAGCCCTTGTAACGTGCACGCGTTGAATAAGCAGACATAATACTTTCTCTTGGGGGTGCATTATCTCCTGTAATTATTATGGTCCCCCGTATAGTCGACCAGCTACGTCAAATGGTTTTAATAATTGTAAAACTCGATCCATGGGGAGTCAGGGCCCGTGATAGGTGATTAGTCCCTTCCCTCTATCTCTTGCATTTGGCACAAGATTTGAGTAGTATTTCACTGCCTGTCTACTCTGCATTATCCAAATTCCCTCCTGATATCGGCTAATGTTGTCAGCCGATTCCGCCATGTTAACGATTCCCATTAGATGCATCCACTAGCAATTTTAGTAAGGATATGACGTTTGGGATTAGCAGGGATTGCAGGTTTTAATCGGGAAGATCAGCATTCCAAGTCTCTTCTCGACACCTAATGATGCCCTCATTATCTAGGTACAGACCTAATGATTTAATAAGTTTGTTCCTACGGGGGCTGGTCGAAGGCTAAGAGCTGATATTCTCAGGATATCTGCTTTTTGTATTGTTCTAAACCGCAAAACCTTCAAAGGATCAGAACTATCCCTCTTCTGAATTTTGAAGCACCAATTTCGTAGTCTTTAATAGTATGCTTGATAAGGAATAAACCTTTTTATATCCATTTTAAAACAGGATCTGGGATCAATATAGGTTTCGCATACTTAATATCGTCTGAATGTCTGACTTACTATAGACCTTTTGATTAGACCATTCATTATTTATTTTTCAGCCACGTAGGACCTTTAAACCATAAATCCGGTATTTAGTTTGAGGATAGTTGTTCCTCTGGACAAGATATCAGCTGGGTTTTTCCTTGGTAGCAACATGATTATAGGGAAAATGTGAACTAAATCATTTATCTAGCGACATACGATTCCGTTACATAAGGGATTTTTTACCTCCGCCACGAAGTTGGAGGGATTGTATTTTTCACCCTGATCTGTCTGTTTGTTTGTTAGTGTACAGGATTTCCAAACAGTTACGAATAGATTGGACCAACTTGGTATACCCAGTCTATTGGTATAGGAGGAACTAATTTAATTTTTGGATGAATCGAATCATCACTAACTGTTGCCATGGAACCAATTTGAAAATCCGATTTTCCTATCCTTTAACATGGTGAATTAAATTTCGGGCGGAGGATGCGCTATACTGAGTGAGAGGCCCCCCCCCCCCCCCCCCCTCCCCCCCCGTTGTGTTATGTTTCACTAACCACTGTAGGCAAATTTCCTATCGGTCCACATCTTACCTCACCAATTTTGAATAAATTATTAGATACATTGTGCTAATTTAGTGGCCTAATCTAATGCAGTAAGCTCCATTTGAGGCAAGGTTCTAGGCTTAATTGGGGCAACCCGAGCCTTAGACATATAAAAAATTACATTCCTCTCCTGCTTAAGCTAAGCTACTGCACCGTATGCACTTTTGAAGCATCACACAATATGTGTAGGCTAGTTGCTGGGTTGACGCCATCTCATATTTATTCTCCTACTTATGGAACTTCCATTTATCTTATTGAACCAGATTTTATAGTCTCCCAATTCTGTTGTATATTTCCCATCAAGAGGGGGGTATCCCCAATCGAGAATGTTTTCTCACCCATGCCTTTGTATTAGACATTTACCCCTTATAGTTATTGGGCTCACTAATGCCCAAGGGGTCCCAATACCTTGGCTGACCTGACTTAAGAGTGTTCTCTTTGTAAGGACTACATTAGAAAAATCTGGACCTTTAATCTTAGTTCAATCAGTTTTTACATTCCACGACCATTACTCCTAACACTGATTTGGAACCCTCTGGTGGCGTATAATTAAGGAAATCCTTCCTGATTATTACCTTCTAGCCTTGGAGAATTAGTATTCCAACTCTGTAAGGGGAGCTGGCCTTCCTGCACCTCTTTATTAGCAGGTATATAAATTTGTAATAGTTTTTTCTTCCTCTGAATTTATCGTCCCTGCAAATTATCCATATAGAAGTTCTTTCCCTACTTCTGGGGCTATCTGAACCTTTAAAATGGTATGTAATGTTTTTTAACAAAAAGGGGCTTGAGCAAGACCAAACAGAACTGACTTAACCTATACGTGGCTAGGGGGCTGTTTCCTGAATATATTTTTCAGGCCATAGGAATTTTGTGAAATTTCTGTCTTCTTCCCTTAGACCTAATCTTAGAAGAGCTTAGATATTTCTAGCAAGATGAGTGGCGAATTTATCTGTTCTGAATTTTACTAAGGACAATCTCCTAGATTGGACAAGAGATTTCGGTCCTGTCTGAAGTGCGTCTTTAAGCTAGCATCTTGTTTAGTTTTTGAAACTACAATTGAAAACTATTCTAATGGGGGTGTTGATGATTCTTTTGCCACTGCATGGTGGGGGTAATAATGTCCTGATTTATTTATTTACGTTGCTCCCGTCAGTTTTTTCGATAAAGTCATCGGTGGTATTGATAGATCTTGAATTATCTTATCATAGCACTCAACTTTTGATACTGATTTTTTCTTCAGTTTTTCTTATTGAACTATTTTAATTGGCTCTAACTATTTATAATTGGAAGGTAACCGGGGCTCTTTTGCCAAGATAGTCCTACTATTATTTTACATTTACATATTGACAGTGTGATCATAGTGATTCTAGAGTATTTTTGATCCTCTTTTAGTAACTGTTCAGGTATGATACCGATAGTTATCTAGATCCATAATTTTGCACGTGGATATCCCTTTTCTTCTCAATAACTCGTTGTATTTAAGTGGGGTACTATGAAGGTTCCAATTCTAGCAACCAAAAGGGTGTGCATGACTAGGAGGCATTCTCTGTTCAGGCTGCTGAGAGTGGTTTGGGGATGGTCCCATTATAACTCACCACCGCACTGGTGGAACATTGAACAGGTTATGTCTTTTGATGACCTTATTTAGGAATCGCCTAAATAATCAGCGGCCTATTAATAATTGGTATGGACTATCAACGATCTTCAAAGGTATTTCTAACTAGTCTAACACCTGTTCTATTTCCAACATTCAGCTGTAGATTTTAGGTCCTTTAAACAAGTTAAATTGATACCGATGTTATTAACTACAAGCAGCCTACCCTAACATTTATATTTCCTAAGTGGACTAGTGTCGAACAATGTCAAAACTTTGAGCTTCTTTGTGGCCAAAAGCCCTACGAGAAATAGCTAGTTCACCTTGCTAATTATAGGTAGTTGTAATAGATCAACTATCCTCTCCACTAATAAATGATCTTTGTGCACCACTGTCAAACTTTGTTTTTCCACATGGCTGAATTACCATTGTGCTCACCTTCAAATCTGCAGTAGTGACAGCGGATGAACTATTCATATTAGTTTACGGCGCATTTTAATGACCGTGAGGGTTCTGTATCTCACATCACCATTAGGACACAAAGGCTATTTGTTTTTGTTTTGTTTGTGTTTGTTTGTTTAGAGGATAATTCATCAGAGCCATAGTGATCTAACCGCTGCAGCTAGTGTTGGCCGAAGCCACACCCGGGAGGGGGGTCACAAGCCCCCGGCTAACACGCCGGTACCCATTCACTGTTGGGTGCCAGGGGCTCGGGTTTTAAGAAAGACCGCCCGTCTGTCTTCGGCTCGCCCGGGATCGAACCCCGGACTTCTTGTAGTGAGATTTCTCGATTTCTACATTTTCTTACAATTACCACAGACTAATAGGACAGGCTTGTATTGCATGTTTACCACTAAAGGCAGGTTAGGCAGTTTCCCAGATCCAGTTATCTTTTGAGCTAGTGGAACATCTGGGTATTTATTACAAGTGGAGGGTGGATGTTCCTTCCTCGCAGAAAGCAAATTTTTTTTCTGGGATTCACTGGTAATAACCCGATATTTTAGGAATGTAACCTTGTTCTTTGAGTATGGTCGTAGTGGTGGTTTTAACGGCTGGTCTAGTTTGAAACTTATCTACCGGTTTTCTTCCCATCGTAACTTAAGTAGGAGCGGGATACTACCCACCAATGAGGGCTCTTTAACTCTAAGGTGGCTGATATAGCCTGATTACCTTTAGGTCTATTATCTCATCTCCCTGTGGGGGGGTTTCCTGATCAATACCTTGCAAATGTTTGCACTTCTTGTAATAATCATTCCTCTATTTGCTTGACCGTGAGTAATATTTTGTACCCTCTGAATTTAAGCGTTCGGCATCCTTGTTGGTAGTTTTTCTCCATATCATGATACTGACCATCCAGTCTGACTCTGTCGAGGGTTTTATGAGCGCATGGGCTCTTATGTCAATATTAAAGTTATTCTAGAACTCTTCCAATTCGTGTGATTGTGAGAAAGGGCTCATAGATCCTAGAACTTGCAGAAAAGATTCTTTTTTATCTGATCTTTATCTTCATAATTAGCTCATAAAATCTTGCGTGCCACATTATAATTGGGCAATTTTCTATTTACTGTTAATGTCCTTTACCAGCAATATGGAGAACCTGCTCAACGACCTAACAATAGGTTTAATTTATGCACCTCTGTTAAATCAGTCCTATATGCAATCAAATTGAATTTTATCCAGAAAGAATACCAATTTTTATTCCGCCTTCAATGGTGCATGACAAATCTGGTAATTTAAGTTTGGGGTAAAAGAGGTTTTGGCTGTGGGTTTCTGATCACGCACTAAGTTCTCATATTTGAATACCGTTATCCATGTATTTTTATACATTCTTGATCATCACTTTGGTCTCATAATTAACTTAATTCTGTATCCCGCAGCTTCTAATAATTGGAAAGTAACCTCTTCATATTTCCCATTTAGTTTTTTAGCATTAGCAGACCTGTCTTTAACTAAGATAGTCAATCGGGATAGTCTAGCTCTTCTCAACACTTTTTATATATTCGTGTAGAGTCCATCCTAATTTAGCCGCTAATGCTTTAGCCCTTCCACCATGATTTTTAATTGATGTTAGATGAAATGAAAAAAAAAAAAAAAAAAAAAAGTCGGATACAAGTTTCGAGTAGAGCTCCCTAATTTAATTATTTAATATAAGGGATGGATGTGCAATTGACTCGGCCTACCAAGGCGGCGAAGCCATCCTATAACCGTCCCCACTTTATTTAATTACAACTAACTTCGTCAACATTGTTGGCGATGTACTTAACCAATGCGGCCTGTGTGCCGTGGCTGTCTGTCGGACACGCGGACGATAACGGCGGCGGAGTACCGCGGCCAAGTCAAGGTTGTTTACCAATAGGTGCCGAGGGAAACTGGTGGCTATATACGTTGACCGCCCCAGAAAAGAAGAACTGTGAGTTCCATGAGGCCACTAAAGTACTTCATTTAGACGTGCATCTGTTTAACTAATCCGCACGACTGCGGGTGCCCGAAAGACCTGAGTTCCACCACACCTTCTCACCCGCCCATTCTTGAGGCATAAGCTGTGTGCCCCACAACGGCTATCCTTTTTAAAAACATTCCAAAGATACTTCTCAATCGGGGCACCAAACTGTTGAAATTATAGTAATAATTGATGTGAAACTCACCTTGCTATTAACCCAAGAACTACCTATACGCAATGATACCTATTTTAAGAACGCTAACTAAGGTATACTCAGTCATGGTAGATGGGTTGATGAATTTGAAGGCTTGCCTTATCATTTGAGGGAGTGGTGGTAGTCGCTGTATGGCTGCTAAGGGCGCTGTATTGTGGTATGATGCAAAGTATGGCGGCGATGGTGGGTAAGGCCGGCGGTGGTGGTGCCAAGGATACTTTCCCCAGTTTCCTGGCGCGGCTCGTATACTGTTGTGATGTTTTTGATTTACCACTTTGTCTTGCTTTCCGTTGATTGTTATATTGGCTCACACATATTAAGATGAGGCGTGACTACACCTTAGTGTACATTCAAGAGAGTGGCTACCCTCTTCATCGTGTAGGTTTAATTCGTGAATGAATGTCGGACTGAAAACCCTTATCAAGACAGCTGAGCCTAACACGCGTACGTGTCAATAATGTTTCTTGCTATTACGTGGAAAGTTCCAATATTTTCCTCACAATTCTATATATGTTAATCCCTTTGATTAATTTGGTACTAAGGTGAATACCACCAGAATCATATTACATGATTTTTATGCATCTTAATTTTATACCCAATTCTATAATATATATACATACATTCTCCCGATTGAGAGAGCGGTTTTAGTGGATAATTTCCACAACTGGGATTGAGGCGAAAAATGAAGGTTTTGCTATCATGTAATTGACCCCTTTTATGAGGTTTCTCCAGTGGTTTTTACACTTTAAAGGCCAGCTTGCCTCCGAGCGGTAATCCCCTAATTTGGGCCTGCCAAGACGCAGACTTCGAATCCTCCTTACCTCTGTCGCCCAGGAACAGCAATCAGCTAGGGGACGACCGTGCGAAGAGCAAGACTGAAAGCGGCGCAAGTACAGGCAGCCACAAGCAGGAGGTGTAAGCAGTATGGCGGCTTGAGTGTCAACAACTTTATTTTTCACCATCTCGTCAGCCACAAAATATGGCAACAAGTTCAATTATCCCTAATCCTATCAATAAAGGCCAAAGAAAAAATAAATGAATTAAAATAAACCTCCAAAAAACCCAAAGGTTACAAACCCAACTTCTCCCCACCATAGTAGTATACTGAGATACTCCTATACTTGAAACAAAAAAACCCCACCTACAAATAAATCCAACATCAAGGTAAATAATCTAACAGGGACATCAATACTATTTGGAAAATTAATACTCCACTAATCTAAAATACATTCACAAATCGCAGCTTAACGGAGCTTTTTACCGGGGGGGGGGGGGGGAACGTCCTATGAGCGATATTGCACGTTAGTTTTACAACAGGTTGTTTTCACCAACACCCGCAACCTCATTAGCAGTTGGACAACCTGAGGCTCCCGTTGTTTGTTCGACTCCCCAAAATTTCTTGGTACCAATCAATCAGCAGATACAAAACCCGAGGGGAAAATCTCATGTCCCTCCATGGGAGGGAAATCTCCAATTTTTTGGACAGCACAATAACCCCCCTGAGTTTTAACATTAACACTCCAACCACTCATCTTTACCAGGAAATAAGTCAACAATGCCACCAATAGGCCCAGGACAGTCTAGGGGTGTTTTCTTCCTTGACTACACAAGCAGATCCCTGGTTTTAATCACATTTAGGCCTGAACCTTTACAGTAGGGGTACTTTTGTAATATAATATATCATCCACAATTTCAAAATGTATCAAGTTGTTTTTGGCGTCACTTTATGCAACCTTCAGGTCTTAGAAATAACACTAAATGTTGGTCTTGATTATCTCCAGTTGGAGGAAACCAGCTGTAGCGTCCAAATTAGAAATGAGAAGGTGGTTAAGAGGTGATCTGCACGTCGCCTCATCAAAATAAGTTAAGGGTCTGAATGAATGCAAGCTTCTATCTCAAGGAGATTAGTTTCTAGTTCACATCTTGATACACACTTAACCCGAAGTGACTTCCTCCAGAGCCAGTTTTACCGATCGGATCAACCGGCTTCCCCCACATCCCCACCAAGGAGCATGAGGTACAATAAACTTCCACTTGAGGAACGAATGGGGGCCAAGCGAAGCACTTTTGAATTGGATTGATACACTAACAAGGTCTTGGCTATTATCAGTAGTAAGAAACAGATGGGAAGGCCTCTCTTTCCGCAAACCTGCGGATAGCAGCATACAATCAATTGAGACAAGGATCTGTCAGCTCCAAGTGCACAGACCCTCACCACAGCACAGGTGAACAGTAAAATATACACTTCTGGAAGGCAGATCCTCAAAACAGTGGGCCCACCAAGTCAAGAAACAGGGGGGGGGGGTACAGTGAAAGGAGGGGCACTAGTTTAACTCTCATCTTAGGTAGTGGGGGCTACTGGCTGTTGATCAGCTCTGGAATCATGTCTACGACAAGTTTACACTCCCTACATACAGTTTTTGGCAAGCTTCCTACAGACCCACAATCCATACAACTACTCAATAGTCATAAGGTGTGTTAACAACCACATGTTTAAGGAAATCATGTTGAAAGCAAATCAAAAGCTTAGCTATGTACCTGAGGGATTATAATGGACCCCGTTTAACTCACACCTAAACACGAATTTTGTGAACTTTGGATGTAATATAAGCTACTTATCACTGTACTCAGATTCATTTTGCTTAAAAATGCCCATGATGATATAATACACAGTTTTTTTGGCCCCCCCCCCAAAATATAGACGTGCCCCGCGGACGCGCTGTATTGGTTGTGACGTATTCAGCGCAAGAAACATCCTTCCGCTTCCTTCTCTCTACCCCGCTTCCTCGCCTATATAGCTGGACAAAGAGAACACTACCTGTTTGTTTATGTGGCCAATTCTGCTAAAACCACGAATTTAAAACACAGAGATGTTCTATCTGTGTCCAAGAGACAAGTAAAAAAGTAACAGTGTGATGTCTACTATAGGCGTGATTCCCCCTGAGGGAACACACATGTTACTCGTGTGTGTGTGTGGTGCACACACACATACACAACACACGCACGTTGTTTCTTGTGACTACTAGTGGGCACGGGAATCATCCAAAAGAACATAATAACTAAGAAAATACGGAAGCTACAGAGGCCGTGAGACTCACGAGGTAGTTCCTGGAGTGAGTTGTGATTTCCCCTTCATCTAGGCCTAGGCGATTCATTTTGTACTCTTGAACTAACTCATAGAAAACGTATAGAAGTGAGAGCGCCTTCCCCCACCACACAGACACCAATCTATCAAGAGCCAACTGCTCCTTCCACACAACACACATATATGTTATATATATAATATGTTTGTTTGGTGTGTATATTTACCAAGTTGTATTTACTAGTTGTACATACATGAAAGAAGCTATGCTCGTATTGTCCCGTCTCCTATTACTATTATTCCAGGCTTGCCTTTGAAGTCCTGAATACTTCTTGCATGTGGTGTGTGTGTGCGTGGAAGCGCAGTGTGCCTCTTGAGGATTTTGTATGTGTGTGTTGGTGAAGGCGCTCTCATCTACTGTTCTTCTATGATTCGTCTATGATGTGTATGTAATGTGTATTGGTGGAAGGCGCTCTCAATCTACCTGTTCTTTCTATGATTCGTCTATGATGTGTATGTATGTGTATTCTGGTGTAGGCGCCTTCATTCTACCTGTTTTTCTTCTATTAATTTGTCCTATTCGTCCTAGCTGTATGCTACATGTCTTGTAGGTTCATTTTGAGCTGCTTTGTAAGGAGTTGCGATGCCTAACGTCTCACTTGCCTGTTGTCCATGGGGCACTTGTCCCTGTCTAATCACTTTACTTATAAACTACAACTGATATATTCACAAACACGTGAAAACCTACCACCAAAACTTGAAGGAGATTATTGGCCATCTTCGGTGGTAGGGGTAAATGCAAGTTAATGTTACTGGGGGGGATGAACGGCACCTCTGCGGCGCTTGACAACTCTGCGTTGTTGACGTCACAACAGGGCACAGTCGTTTTGGGGGCGCACAATTTTCCCTCCACTTAAAATGGCTTGTATCATCAAAAATATCTGCTCACATACTGAAAATTCAGGCATCACGCCCTACTAATGAGTCCTTTGAAGATTTCCCTACTCCTCGTTTACCTCAAGTAGATTCAATGGGTCCATTGGGTGTTTTGCTTCTCATAGCTGATATTAGTATGCTTCTAGTCGGGCCCTTAACTCCTCATAGGCCTCTCATCTAGAAAAGGGTCAAAGGTTCTTAAAGGAGAACCTTTGGGGGAAGAGGCTTCCTTTGGGTTAAAGCCAATGAAAAAAATCTCATAAAATATTTCTCTCTTTGAATACACTGAAACACTTGGGTCTTAGCTTTCCTCCAACTCGTCATATGTAAGGGCATCAGAGCATCCAACATTTTCGATTCTTTACAGTTATTGATTGAACCTCATCACCCATGCACAACATTGTAGATCTGAAAATTACTCCAGCAGCAATGTCAAGTACAACAGGATGGAGTCAACAGCTAACACAAATCAAATCTCTACTTTCACTGGATACTCTTGGTTGATGAGTAAAGATGCATTCCTCTTGATGCAGGGGTGATAGAGGGTTTAGAGCAGACCATGTAGGACCCTTTCCCCAGAGTACATGTTACATATCTTCAGCATCCAACACCTCGGGAAAAAGGTCCTGCTGGATTGTCCCTTCCCGGGCATGATGCCATTGACTAGGTTGATGTAAGCTCCTGAATCTTATTTCTCTCTGTTTGCTACAAACGCACTTTCCTCTACTAGGATCCCCTTAATCCAAGATAAAGCACCTTAGAGTCTGTCCAGCAGTACAGGTGTACATCATCAGCCAAGCGAAGGGCTGATTTAACAACACAGCCAGTCTTGCGCAAAGTAAGGCACCAAGCAATTCCATCTAGGCAATGAAATTCTTTTGACTGGAGCCACCCTTCCCCTGGACATAACAAGAGACACATCAAAGTAATCATATGTAGAGGAATTCTCAAGTACACACAGGCTCCATAAACCCTTTCTCAAGGCATCACCAAAAGCATGCAGTTTCTAAACCAGTCAGCAGTTTTCCATGAAAACCCAGGAAAGTAACAGCGTGGAATGTTAAATGACTGAAGAACTTTGAGACCCTCAACCCATTTTTTAAACTTACGCAACCAGTCTTCCGGTAATGTCTCATGCCCAGTCAAGACCAAGCCGCCAGATGTCTTGAAAAATCATTTTAGCGAGCATAATACAGGGGCTAATGAGACCAAGAGGATCAAAAAGTCTTGCAACAATACTGAGAACAGCTCTTTTAGTAGATACAAGATCTTGGTGCAAACCTACATCAAAGCACTCAAAGGCAAAGTAATCAAAGGGCAAGCACCACTGCATTCCAAGGACCTTGACTATGCCATCTCTACCTTGCTCAAGGCTCTCATAGAGTTTATCGGTCAAAGATTTGCAATTAGAGCTCCATTTAGAGAGGGACATATCAGCTGTAGCTAAATAAGACTTTGCCTTCGTGAACTTAGCACAGCACTCATCATCACTATCAGCTCCAGACAACCAATCATCAACATAGAGGTTATCCGTCAATTCTTCTACTACTTCCAATTTAGGAAAAGTTTTAAGATGATGTTTTACTGCAGCGTTCAAAAGGAAGGGACTACTCTTGTTTCCAAAGGGGACCCGAAGAAATCTCATGGTGCGAACAACACCTTCACTCTCCCAAAGAAATCTGTGCACATCTCGGTCCTTGTGGGAATTTATGTCACATACATATTTAATATGAGGTCTTACCTAATCAATCAAACCCATCGTCTATCTCATCCCGACACAATACCCCAACTAGTCAACTAACTAGGATACTTATCGGTGGATAGTGGGTTGAAATGGTTGTAGGCTTTTATCAATACTGCCTGTCCTGTGATCCGAAGTGGTCAGCGCGTGATCGAGGTCGCCCGTGAAGGACAAAGGCGGAGGGCTGGAGGCGAGTTGTGGTTGGCGTCAAGTGGTTCATCAAACCATCACAGCGCGGCGATTATAATCATTGAGGCGTCAAGGAAGCTATTCAGGCTTAATAGACGCGGCACTGATATTCGCTATATCGATGAGACAAGTCCTATTGTTTTATCACTTATATGTACAAAATTAACGTATGTACAAATCTCTTCAGTATACAAGCACGTATATATTAGTATGAGATGTTATTAAGGCGAGGGTCTGGCGTGAACTGACTCTCCGGTGGGCAGCGAGTCCCCCGCTACCAATACCTATGCCACGTGTATAATTGTCGGTGGCAAGAATCTAATGGGCAGCAGCCAATGACCGCGCTTCTAACCAAGGTGCTAATTATAAGGTGCAAATGCTTAATTTTACTGGGAATGTTAATTTATATTATCCCCAGTACTTATCATTTACTTAAATTACCTTAATTATACCCATTACCATTATAATTATATATATACATCCCTAAGCACTCCCCCTAATGAGCGGACAATACCTCCTTCACTAGGGGGGGGGGGACAAACCACCACTCTACCAATTATGAGAGAGTGGTTGGTGGATAATTTCCACAGTCCTCTTTCTGAACAGAAATCTGAAGAAAAGCCTTGGTGATGTCTCCAGTTAATGCAACAGGCCACCTTCTAAATCTCATGAGAACTTCCACAAGATCAGGGTTGAGAGAAGGACCAGCTTCTAGGCAATCATTTAAAGAAATACCATTATAGCTGTAATGCCCATTATTCGGGAGAGATAGTATGAGAATTATCATCATAAAATTCCCGAGCTATGTCTTGTCAGTATTAATTTTTTCTCTTTTTTTCACGGTGACTCATCGCCTCTTCCTAAAACCACCATTTTGTTTATCTTCTTTCCTTTTCCGCCATTTCTTTCTTCCTTTTTTCCATTCCTCCCCCCCCCCGACATCCCGTATGCGAGGCAAGTTCCGTGTGATAATTATTCTGCGATCAGTGATAACTATGATTTCAGATTTTGTTATCTTTCCCCAGCTATCTGGTCAGCCCAAAGTTTTCCTCCCAGATTCTTAATGTCTTTCAAAATAATCCCCATCGTTATCGGTTATGGTCATATATGGACGTGTTAGTAAAGATACGCGCTAAAATGAAAGCCTACCAAATTTCTGTGCTCCATATTCCATACCCTCTCGCTCTTAAAAATGGCGTTCGGAATTTGACGTGACAACAAATCACACCCTTCTCGGGTATTAGATTAAGCATATTAAATTCTCTATATCAAAGTAACAGGCCCCGTATTATAGCCCAGCCTTTTTTTAGGTACGCAGTTTTTCATTACTTAAATAGTTATTTCGGGATTATAACTTTTCATTTGAGGTCACGGCGAGACCATTCAAACAACTTCCCTTTTGTGCGGGTGGGCCATAACGCCAAGACGGCAGTCTCCATCCATCTCTCACCTAGGTAAGTCGCTGGCCTGCGCTCCTGTTTCCCCCCCCCCCCTTTTTCCTTGTTATCTATATTTTCAAATATGGGAAACAAATGTTTAGTTTACGCTAACGTAAGGAGGTCTACCCATCCTTATAAGTTTTTATTAATGTATCTCCCTCCATCTTTCACCTAGGGAGAGGCTTCAACGGGGGGCGTCCCACGCCTTCCCTCTCAAAAACACATGGTCATTGTGAATCCACACACCCAACTCCTTACTCACATTCTCTTTCCTATATATATATATTCAGTGTATACCTATAGTGCTCAGTTGATACGAATATAGGTGGAAATTCTAAGAATGATTCTGTGAGGGAGTTTATGCTCTAAAGAAGCTTGCCCGTTCTAGATTAGAGTTTATGTATGTGTCTAAGGTCTCAAACAGCAATAATGTTTCATGGCGAATAAATAGGATGATGTTTCAAATATAGTTTCTTGTGTTATTATAAACCCCAGGTGATTATTCTGTGTTAGGACAGTAATTCCCCACACTTCCAAAGATTCAGCCTTACTCGGTATAATTCCAAGTACCAACCACGACTACCAAGATCAATCTAATATTAATTCATCAAACGTGCCCAGGGAAAATCCAGTGATTACTCGCCGGGGGTGGCAGCACTTCCCTTTAACCTAAACCTTCTTATCCTTTCCCCTTAAATACTCCCCCTTTTCAGTACTCTCCGCAGTGAGACGTGGTCACACTATAATCATATAGTGAAGTCAAAAGACTAATTTTAAATCCTCCATTCAAGTTGAAATCTTTTATCAAATCATAATCAAGTAATATTATTCAAGTAACGTTGACCAGTTCTAAAATCCCCATACCAGTTACCCCCAAATTCCGTCTACACACTGGTGACTATAGCGGTGGGATATTATTTCCTAAAAATAACAGCAACAGAATCACACCTGGGAAAAATAATAGCAAGATAGTCAAATTTCAGTAAATTTTCATATAGTAATCGATCATTATAGTAGGCTCATTAGATCTCCCCCCCTATAAACCAAACACCATACACACATGAACCATGACCATGTGGCAGTGAGCTGTAAGAAGCAAGCCGACACACCCAGCCGCCACCGCGCCCTTCGTAGCCGCCGCGCCCTTCGAGACTGCCGCGCACCTAGCCGTCAGCTCCGCCGCCCATCACAGCCAGGCAGCAGCATGACGCGCGCCTAGCAGCGACGCTCGCCTCAGGCCGCCGCGCCCTTCACCACTTCAGCGCCTCGACGCCATGCTCGCCTCAACTCCGCCGCCCTTCGTAGCCGCCGTTCCTAGCCGCTATAAGCGCCACATCTAGCTGCAACCACCACCATGGCAGAGAGAGGACGTGAAGCCTCGTCGGGAGGGAAGTACTGGATCCCCCTCGGTCTACCCGTCATCGACATGAGCTGCGCTGACAACACAGGCGCCAAGAACCTGTACATAATTGCCGTGCAGGGTATCAAGGGGCGTCTGAACTGCCTGTCCGCCCCCACCGTGTCCTGCAACAACCAGCAAGCAACAGCGGTAGCCCAAACAGCTACGGAGACGGGGGATGCAGCGACACCGGCTCAGGAATGGGCACACTCTTAGCTTCCCAAAAACTACAAGAGTTCCTGAACGTTTTGAAGAGCTGAAGGCCATCAAGAAGTACGGGCGTCAACAAGATCCATGATGTCACCCATCAACAACAAGATGGAAAAGTTCGGTATCCAATAGTGTTAAACTAGAAAATCAAGGAAGAATTATTTTGAACATGAACATTGAACATTTATTTTTTTATGAACATTGAATTTTTTTTTTTTTTATGACATTAAAAAATTTATTTTATGAACTTGAAAGTTTAATACCTACTCTGGTTAGGGTAGTTGTAGCGTCACCCGGCTATTACTCTTGGGGAAATAAAATAGAAAAGTGTTAAATGAAAAACATTGACCGGGATTCAAACAAATTGAGGGTCAGTATGTTCGTAATATATCCAGGTAAGAGGTTGATTGGGATACCAGTCTCATGGAAATTTTATTAACAGACTCAGTCTGGTTCGGTGAGTCTTCAAGGTATTTTAATTCAAGTTACAATCACACGAACCAGGTATATTCAGGTGATGATTAAGCGAAAAGTGTTAAATGTAAATTATTGAGTCAAGGGTAGTGTAGTGTCAGACTAGTGAAACAATTTGGTCTAGGAGATTTCTCATGTCTAGAAGTCGGAGTGTCTGTTCTCACGGGCTAGCCTGGTTCAGTGGGAGGAGTATTTTAATTCGAGATAGTAGTACTACTTCTCACTTTACAGTCAACCAGCTTTTCGGTGTGGCGGATATTTCAGGACTTGTTGGGGTCTTATCATTTACCAGAGGCTAGCCGGCGTGCGCCCCTGGGATATTCCCCGCACCGAGAATACGGGCACTGAGTCGGTTTGAACCCGGGCCCCGTCATTACCCGGTATCAGGTTGATTGGGATATTTCCTTTCATTGGATTTTCGTGTAATCTAACACAAGCAGACCCCCTTTTTCAAAGAACAGAAGAATTTCCATTAAATTCACTCTAAATGCGTCCCTATACACCTCCTTTTTGACACAGCTTAAAAAACGGAAAAATGATCCGTAAATAGGTAATTTGATATTGAAAATTTAATTTTCCCGGAGAATAGACGCATGTAATGCCCATTATTCGGGAGAGATAGTATGAGAATTATCATCATAAAATTCCCGAGCTATGTCTTGTCAGATTAATTTTTTCTCTTTGTTTCACGGGTGACTCATCGCCTCTTCCTAAACCACCATTTTGTTTATCTTCTTTCCTTTTTCCGGCCATTTTCTTTCTTCCTTTTTTTCCATTCCTCCCCCCCCGACATCCCGTATGCGAGGCAAGTTCCGTGTGATATTATTCTGCGATCATGATAACTAATGATTTCAGATCTTGTTATCTTTTCCCCCGCTATCTGGTCGACCAAGTTTCACTCCCAGATTCTTAATGTCTTTCAAAAATCCCCATCGTTATCGGTTATGGTCATATATGGACGTGGGTTTGTAAAGATACGCGCTAAAAAGAAAGCCTACCAAAATTTCTGTGCTCCATATTCCCTACCCTCTCGCTCTTAAAATGCGTTCGGACATTTGACGTGACACAAATCACACCCTTCTCGGGTATTAGATTAAGCATATTAAATTCTTCTATATCAAAGTAACAGGTCCGTATTATAGACAGCCTTTTCTTAGGGACGCGAGTTTTCATTACTTAAATAGTTATTTCGGGATTATAAGCTTTTCATTTGAGGTCACGGGCGAGACCATTCAACAACTTCCCTTTTGTGCGGGTGGGCCAAACGCCAAGACGGCAGTCTCCATCCATCTCTCCCTAGGTAAATCGTGGGCCCGCGCTCCTGTTTCCCCCCCCCCCTTTTTCCCTTTTTATCTATATTTTCAAATATGGGTACAAAATGTTTAGTTTACGCTAACGTAAAGGGGTCTACCCATCCTTATAAGTATTATTAATGTGAGTCCCCCGTCCATCTTTCACCTAGGGAGAGGGTTTCAACGGGAGGCGTCCCACGCCTTCCTCTCAAAACACATGGTCATTGTGAATCCCCACACCCAACTCCTTAAATCACATTCTCTTTCCTATATATTTATTCAGTGTATACCTATAGTGCTCGTTGATACGAAAATAGGTGGAAATTCTAAGAAAGATTCTGTGAGGGAGATTATGCTCTAAAGAAGCTTGCCCGTTCTAGATGAGTTTATGTATGTGTCTAAGGTCTCAAACAGCAAAAATGTTTCATGGCGAATAAAAAGGATGATGTTTCAAATATATTTTTTGTGTTATTATAAAAACCCCCGGGGATTATTCTGTGTTAGGACAGTAAATTTCCCCCCACTTCCAAAAAAGTTCAGCCCTACTCGGTATAATTCCAAGTACCAACCACGACTACCAAGATCAATCTAATATTAATATCAATCAACGTGCCCAGGAGTAATCCAGTGAGTTACTCGCCGGGGCTGGTGGCAGCACTTCCCTTTAACCTAAAACCCTTTTTATCCTTTCCCCTTAAATACTCCCCCCTTTTCAGTAAATCTCCGCGTGAGACGTGGTCACACTATAATCATATAGTAAGTCATAAGACTAATTTAAATCCTCCATTCAAATTGTAATCTTTTATCAAATCATAATCAAATAATATTATTCAAGTAACGTTGACCAGTTCTAAATCCCATACCAGTTTTCCCCCAAATTCCGTCAACACATAGCTACCAGCAGAGGCATCAAAAACCGGCCTGACTTTGTGGTAGCACTGCTTTCTCGAACCATAGGGCGATGTGGAAGGTAGTACGTAGGGTACAAGCTGACCATCTCGGAGGGAGGAACTTCTTCATGATCCCTTTCCTGTTCATAACCCTTCAGTACCGCATCATGATGATACCGCATTAACGTTTTCAGCTGGGATTCTTCTGAAAACTATAAATAAATTTAACAACCTCTTTTTGTAAGCCTTTCATTGTCAAGGAGTTTTACCTTTAGCATTATCAAAATTCCAGGGTAGAGTAACTTCATATCTATCGTTACTAAACTTTAAAGGTCTCAGAAAACCTTTCAGAACAGGATTAGGAGAGAAAATCATTAGAAGTAGCTTCCTTGAGACTGATACCAACAGATTCGAGATCCCAAAAGTTTGTGTAAGGCAGATTCAGACAATTTACTAAAGCATAGCAGCGAGGTGGTTGTCTGTTTCATGTGCGAGATCTGCTGCAGCTACAGCGTGAATGCCCAGCAGTGTGCAACGAGTTCAAAAAGGACACTTTGTGACACAGAAGACAACTCATTGCTTCTCCATGATGGCACATGACCATGTACACGAGCAGCTCAATGCTGTGTTGAAAGGGGATGGTGGAATAATCGGCATCACTGAAAATGAATCAGCTCTCAGGCGGTGGATGATTGCCGGCCCCGAGATGGCCAGGATCATACATGAGGTGGAAGTGAGCACATCTCAGAAGACAACCCACAATGATCGACACCATGAATAAACTTTGACCACACAAAAGAGATTTGCAACAAATGTCCAAAGCGTGATAGATGTTCTGAATGAATTGGGTAATCCCTTCACAGAAACGAGCGCTGATCTCCTCACTATGGACACGAAGGTCATCATGGCTGATCAAGTCATCAAGAACTTCTCAGAAGCTGAGGAAATAGGAAGGACTCAGTACAGCACCTTCGTTGATTTGCGAGTTGTGAAGATGGAGAAGCCTTTCAATGACACTATTCCAAAGAACAAGCTCCAGATGTTCAAGTCAGGAGAACGGAAAGTGTCTTCGAAGATAAAGTCCAAAATGTCCAACATGCAGAGCAACCTGCAGCTATTTTCGCGAATGTACAGTCTAAGACAAAAGTCGTGTCACGGTTTTGTCCGAATATGAAATGTAACTCGTGAAACATTATGAAAACCCTAACGCAGTTACATGCTCGGGGTTGGCAAGCCTGAATCCCTTAAGCTACTGTTCAGATAAGG
The DNA here is from genome assembly GCA_016584305.1 of Chionoecetes opilio. Taxonomy (NCBI): domain Eukaryota; kingdom Metazoa; phylum Arthropoda; class Malacostraca; order Decapoda; family Majidae; genus Chionoecetes; species Chionoecetes opilio. The sequence continues at coordinate 58,357 of JACEEZ010023327.1, forward strand.
GTTCAAAGCTTCATATCAGCCACCGATGAGACTATGTGTAAATCAAACCAAAGGTATTTCAAAGGTTCAATAGATTTACTGCGTTGAAGTTTCATATTATTCAATGTGGAATGCAAGGCCCATCAATGATCGCTAGGACATTAATTTTCATCTTTACACCTGAGCCACTGAAGGCCACATACATCACCGGCAGGAGTATGGAGAGAGCTAGTCACATGCATCCAACCACCAAGGAAATGAGAGGTGGTATGATCTCCCTTTATGAAAAAGAAAAAAAAAGAAAAAAATTACAAAAGTTCAAGAAAATTGCTTCACAATTCAATAGTATATTTGGATAATAATAAAACAAATTCCATTTTAATCTATGCAAAAAATGAAAGAAAAATTGCCTAAAATTCAGGAGTGTATTTGGATAATAATATGAAGGCAGGAAGGACTCAGAAGCAGTGGCGTATAAAGGTCCTTAAAAGAAAGGTGAATACAGGGGTTAATACAGGGATTGCTATAAAGGGGGCGGGTTGGAGCGAAGCGAGCCTCAACAGCTGAAGGAGTTTACAATAACAGCAAAATTGCTGTGTTTCGGAGGGCCTCAGCCGAACCACTGAGACTGGCTAACCGAACCTATGTTCAACTACTGCTGTATAATTACCTCAGGACTTCTACTTTTAACACTCCTGGTAATGAACACTAAAACAATTACTCGTGAGGATACGAACTATTATGACGTATGAGTTGTGGTGAGATCGAAGCACTTATGGCAGTACTACCAACCGTTCGTATGACATACGGCAGACAGCACCGAAAGGTTAGCCATTTACCAGATGTCTTAACCAAAATTCATGACACGACTTTTGTCTTAGACTGTACATCTCTTGTCAAGCACGAAATGGTGAGATGGACGTTTTCTTCCAGCATGAGAACCACTCGTGGCCAACGTCTCTGGCTGAAAACAACCTGATGCGTCTCGGAGACAAGGCTGACTTGCTGAAGTGTCTGGAACCGCTAGCACCACATCCACAGACCACACCTACTGTGGACGTGAAGATCTTTGATGGTGCCGCCCTCGTCCATATGTTGGATCCGAAGACTGCCACAACATATGTGAAAACGTTCAAAGACTATGCAGAGTATGTCTTTGTCCCGTATCTGAAGAGGCAGCTTGAACATGCTGCACGGGTAGATGTTGTATGGGATATACCTACATGACTGACAGTCTGAAAGCGCACACCAAGAGGGCCGAGGTACAGGAGAAGCTCTTCGTGTGTCTGAGAAAACACGACTCCCACACAACTGAAAAGTTTCTTGCGAGTTTGACAGCAACAAGACGAACTCTTCAGGTTTCTAGCCACAGCCATTGATCTGAAGCAACAGCAACATGGAAGATGCTGATCACAACCAAGGGTCAGAGTGTTGCCTCATCCGCAACACTGGATGCTTCTGACCTACATCCATGCTCACACGAAGAGGCAGACTACCGAATGATGCTCCATTGCTTCCAATTGCGTAAAACTTGGCATGAAGAAGATAATGTTTGCATACCACTGACACGGACGTACTGGTTCTTGCCATTGTAACTGCAATCGACATGGCAGATTGTGAACTTTGGTTAGCTTTCGGACATGGTGCCCACTTCAGTTATATTGGAGCTCATATTGTTGCCAGTAGATGGCATGATTACTGCAGAGGCTTGCCATTCATGCATGCATTGTCAGGCTGCGCCACGGTGTCGTCATTCAGCTCCATCGTAAGAAGACCGCCTGGGAAGTATGGAAATCACTTCCACAATCAACGACGTATTTCATCGTTTGTCAGATACTCCGGATGAAGTGACAGAAGCTGACATGAAAGAACTCGAGAGATATGTGGTCCTGCTCTACTGTCGCACATCACAGCTCACTGAAGTGATGAAGCAAGGAACAACTCTTCTCCTACGGTAATCGGAATCTGGAAAACATCCCGCCGTCACTTACAGCACTCTACAACATGTAAGCGAGCGGCTTACCCAAACAGGACACGTCTGGGGACAGGCTCTGAAGGCCAGTCCTACCCCTTCCAAATCCTTCCGAGTGGGGATGGAACTAGACAGCGAAGGAATCTGGGTGCCCTTATGGAGTACCCTCCCTGAAGCACAAAGGGGTGCAAGAACTCGTCAAGTGGGGCCTGCAAGAAAAGCTGCCCAGGACGATGCCAAAGCTCCAAAGCCAGTCTCCCCCGCACACAGCTCTGCTTCTGTGGGGGGACAGTGTACCCAAGGGACATGTTCTAATTGGTAATAGATGATCCATTAATGCTTATTGATTGTTATATTGCTATGTTTAGTCTGGCAGATATGTAACAATATGTTTCATTGACGAATATTCCTACTTTGTCTATAATATCATTAAATTTAATTTCCATTATCATATGTGGCACGTAAAACGAATCAAAATCTTATGGAAAGCATATTTGTTGTTTACACAAGTATACTACAATACTCTTTTGCATGATACATATCAAAAATTCAATTTTGGAATATAACAAGCATCTAATAAATATTCAATGTGTTGTTAAAAAAAGTTGCGGTCACAAAGGAAATGGCGATTTGACCCCTTCCATGTTCAATGTCAATTTTGAGTGGAACCCTTGGTTTGCCAGCGTGGATCCCATTAAAATCGGATTCAGCATACTCAAGACCCCTATAGACAAATTTTCATGCTTTCTTCCAGAAGTGAACAACTTGGTCTTATATTGTTACATATCTGCCCGACTAAATGCTTTACTTAAGAGGACCCCTTGTTTTAATTTGATCGGACCACCGGTGGTATTTACCACAAGGGCGACAGTCTTATGTCCTCACGAACCGTGCTCAGAGTTGATTCTACAACTAGTCTTTTTATATGACTAGGGCCTTCAAGGCAGATGTCACACCCTACGGTAGCTTTGGGGACTGACACGGGAATGTGCATGGCCACACGGTGGTGAATTTCGTGGTTCCCTAATACCGTGGCATTAACAACTTTCCAATTCGCGATTGGATCATGTTGTGTAGAATTTACATTATGTGACAGCTTTTCTTTTACAAGAATAGACACCTGGGCAGGAATCTAAAGAGCAGGTACGGCTTCATCTTAAGCTGGAAAAGTACCTACCTTACCTTTGCGATTCAGTTCCCACCCGGAAGCAAGACTCATGGGTGTAAGGCCCAGTTGCAAGAAGTGGTCATTTTCCACCCAGTACACGATAGTGAGTGGGGCGCCCGACCGTCGTGATACTTCATTGATAAGTTTCATGAACGGCTGATTTTGCCCCCATCGGCATGAGGACCCGACGTCGGGAGCCATGGCGAGGTTGTATGCCGGAAGGGGTCACCCACCCTAAGACCAAGACCAGATGCAATAAAAAAAACATTGCAATTTGGCGCCAAAGACGGTTCCGGACTCCACCAACCTCAGGAATGTTTTTAAGTAAAATCGCATGTTCTCCCCCAACCGTTTTAAAAACTAATATGCAGTTTTCTAACAATACTCCCCTGATTACAATACTCTTTTTTCCAACAATGAAGGGGGGTCGCCCCCCAGACCCCGCCCATTTAATAACTAACTGGGCATTGTTTTCTTTTAACACACTCGCAGGGGGTTTCGTTCCGACCCCCCCCGCTAGTTAACACTACCTTGGCATTGTTTTCTTAACAAAACTCGCAAGGGGATTTCGTTCCCCCCCAGACCCCCCGCTAGTTAACTACCTAACCTAGGCATTGTTTTCTTAACAAAATCGAAAGGGGGTTTCTTCCCCCCCAGAACTAAACCTCCTTAGGCATGTTTTCTTAAAAAACTCGCAAGGGGGTTTCGTTACCCCCCAGACCCCCCCCCCCCCCTAGTTAACTACCTAACCTGGCATTGTTTTCTTAACAAAACTCGCATGGGGGTTCGTTTCCCCCCCCTAGTTAACTACCTAAACCGGGCATTGTTTTCTTAAACAAAAACTCGCAGGGGGGTTTCGTTCCCCCCCCGCGTAGTTAACAAACCTAACCTGGCAACGTTTTCTTAACAAAACTCGCATGGGGGGTTTTGTCGTTCCCCCCTGCTAGTTAACTAACCAAAACCTGGGCATTGTTTTCTTAACAAAACTCGCAAGGGGGGTTTCGTTCCCCCCAGACCCCCCCCCGCTAGTTAACTCACCAACCTGGGCATTGTTTTTTTAAAACAAAACTCGCATGGGGGGTTTCGTTCCCCCCCCTAGTTAACTACCCTAACCTTGGCATTGTTTTTTTAAACAAAACTCGCAAGGGGGGTTTCGTTCCCCCCAGACCCCCTAGCTTTAACTAACCTAACCTAGGCATTGTTTTCTTAACCAAACCCTCGAAAGGGGGTTTCTTTCCCCCCCAGACCCCCCCGCTAGTTAACGCACTGAGCCTAGGCTTTGGGTTTTTTTCTTAACAAAACTCGAAAGGTTGTTTCGTTCCCCCCAGACCCCCCCCCCCCCCGCTAGTTAACTAACCTAACCTAGGCATTGTTTTCTTACAAACTCGCCAGGGGGTGTTTTCCCCCCCAGACCCCCCTCCGCTAGTTAACTAACCTAACCTAGGCATTGTTTTTCTTAACAAAAACTCGCAAGGGGTGTTTCGTTCCCCCCCCAGACCCCCCCCCCGCTAGTTAACTAACCTAACCTAGGCATTGTTTTCTTAACAAAACTCGCAAGGGGGGTTTCGTTCCCCCCCAGACCCCCCCCCGCTAGTTAACTAACCTAACCTGGGCATTGTTTTCTTAACAAAACTCGCAAGGGGGGTTTCGTTCCCCCCCCGCTAGTTAACTAACCTAACCTGGGCATTGTTTTCTTAACAAAACTCGCAAGGGGGATTTCGTTCCCCCCGCTATTTAACTAACCTAACCTAGCATTGTTTTCTTAACAAAACTCGCAAGGGGGGTTTCGTTCCCCCCCAGACCCCCCGCTATTAACTAACCTAACCTGGGCATTGTTTTCTTAACAAAACTCGCAAGGGGGGTTTCGTTCCCCCCCGCTAGTTAACTAACCTAACCTGGGCATTGTTTTTCTTAACAAAACTCGCAGGGTGGTTTCGCCCTCCCCCCCCCCCCCCAGACCCCCCCTGCTAGTTAACTAATCTAACCTGGGCACTTGTTTTCGTTACCTAACCTCGCTAGGGGGGTTTCGCCACCCCCACCCCTCCCAGACCCCCCTGCTAGTTGACTAACCTAACCTGGGCAATTGTTTTCATACCTAACCTCGCTAGGGGAGTTTTCGTACCCCCAGCCAGACCCCCCTTGTGTTATTTTTTATTCCGACGGCTGTCCTGTGTGGTCCAAGATTGATGGTGAAAATGGTAAATAAGCCCTCCGGTCAAAACAGCGGGAGAAACACCGATGGGTAGTTGAGTTGTTGACTGTCTTGACTTGAGTTCTTTCAACGGAACTACCACGAAACAACTGAAAGTATGAATTAGCTGCCTTTTTGCTTCGTAACCGCGTTTGATTCTTCATCAGAATGTATCACATATTGAATATGTTGATTATTGATGTTCAATGGAAGTATTTAATAATACATGATGCTCATCGATTATCTCGTCGGTAGGGGTTACCGCCCGACAATTTTTGCCCGATGGGGCCCACGATGGGGATGAAAATGGCGCTGTTCTTGAACCAGAGGTGTCGGGCATTTCCACGCCGGGACCCTATGGGGAGCACGATAAGACCTTCTTGCAACTGGGCCTAAGGCTCATCATCATAAGGCTCATCGCCTTAAAGCCTTTCTCTTGGAATCTGATCGTACCAATGTCTGGATGAATTACCATACGGTTGGATTTGAGCGATGCTAATCCTAACAACCCATCCGTGGGCAAGGAGAAGTTGGACGCTACCTAAAAATCCAAGGGCATAATAGATGTGCCTTTTCCTAAGGTGATGGATAGGCGAACAATAGCTAAAATATTGGAGGCTCGCTAGTACACCCATTAATTTAGGTCATGTGGACGCAAAGGCCATCGGCTTCCACGCGACGCACGTTTTTAGTGCAAGGTAAAGGCCGGTTCCATCAGCCCGCTTGTACGGCCGTCTTACAACAACACCGCTCAACAATGACGTCACCATCATCACCGCTTGAGTGGTTAACTGGGCACAGTTGGCAACCCCGCTCGAGCGGACACCGCCGAGCGGGAGAGAATGACTCTTGAATTTAACTTTGTACGGCGGCCGTACAGCGGTATGGCGGTGCGGTAGACTTTGTTGTGACGTCATTGTGACGTCTTTGTTGTTGTATGGCGGCCGTACAAGCGAGAAGGTGGGAACTGGGTTTAAGCCTTTTTTGACAGCACATTGACGGATGCGCCAGTATCCACAGCAAAAGATGCTTTTAACCGTCCCATCTTTGTTGACAAAGCCATTATGTTAGCTTGACTGCAAGCGGCAATTAAAGATGCATATATATTACCATCATCTGACAACACTGCAGCATTATATTTTCTTCCTTAGTAACTTTTCTTCCTAACCTGGCTTTGTTTTTGAATGACGCGCGGATTCCCCCGACGATGCGCCGCCCATTCCACGGCTTCGGGAAATGTTGTCTCTTATTTTGAGAAGCGTGAAGCAATCATCAGTAAAATGGGTGGTGCTGTCATGGATTGAACAATATGGACTGTTTCCTGTCGCGCCACGAGGGGAAGATAAATGAGGCTTGTGGATTGTAGTGTTGGTAGGTCGCGTCTGCCTTCGCGGTGGAGCCGTCTCATCTTGATAAAAATGTCTATTGGGAAACTGAGCTTTGTAAGGACCACTGGCGTCACGATAATTGTTCTTTTTCTTGGCTTTACGCTGATCCCTGACACGAATAAACACTTATTAGACTTTACTTTTATATGGCTCACTTTTTGGCTTAAACTTGGTTCCACTCCCCTTACGCGAATGGGTCTTATGGTAAGTAGCAGCTCGCTTCGCTCGCTGCCAATTAATAGCAGTAATCAAGTATAGGCGTCCAGCCTCTGGCCCCTTTGCTTTTGGCTCAGATCTTGCGGCTGGAACGTAGCAGCGAGCCACGTTCCAGCCAATTAACTCATTAAGTGATTACTCATTAAGGGCTTGTTCTACGCAAATGTTTGTTGCACAGACCCCCATTGATTTGACAGCACTACGTGCATGTTGAATTTCAGCTCAATCCAACAATAATTAGGAGTCGTTTTACGCTAATTACTCATTAGGGCTTGTTTTAATCGCAAAAGTTTCTTGCGACGACCCCTATTGATTTTGACAGCACTACTTGCATGTCAATTTCAGCTCAATCCGACAATATTTAGGATAGTTATTACTTTTTTGCGGAACTTGGTTTCCACGGGTCTTATGGTAAGCGCAGCGAGCGAAGCGAGCTGCCAATAATGATATCAATATAGGCGTCCAGCCTCTGGCCCCTTGCTTTGGCTCAGTTCTTGCGGCTTGAACGTGGCAGCGAGCCACGTTCCAGCCATTAACTCATTACGTGAATACTCATTAGGACTTGTTCTATGCAAAAGTTTGTTTACAGGCCCCATTGATTTTATGACAGCACTACTTGCATGACGAATTTCATCTCAATCACAATAATTAGGAGTAGTTACGCTAATTACTCTTAAGGGCTTGTTTTACGCAAAAGGTTTCTTGCGACGACGCCCCATTGATTTTTTCAGCACTACTTGAATGTCAAATTTCAGCTCGATCCGACAATTATTTAGGAGTAGTTATACACTTTTTTTGGCGGAAACTTGGTTCCACGGGTCTTATGGTAAGCTGCAGCGAGCGAAGCGAGCTGCCAATCAGTATAGACGTCAGCCTCTGGCTCCTTTGCTTTGGCTACAGTTCTTGCGGCTGGAACGTGACAGCGAGCCACGTTCCAGCCAATTACTCATTACGTGAATTACTCATTAAGGGCTTGTTTCTATGCAAAAAGTTGTTGTTTAGACAGACCCCCGTTGATTTTGACAGCACTACTTGCATGTCGAATTTCAGCTCAATCCGACAATAATTTAGGAATAGTTCACGCTAATTACTCATTAAGGGCTGTTTTACCAAAGTTTTTGAAAAACACACCCCATTGATTTCAAAGCGCTACCTGCATGTAACAATTTCAGCTCAATCCGATAATATTTAGGAGTAGTTATACACTTTTGGCGGAAACTTCGTTCCGGTCTTATGGTAAGCGAACAGCGAGTCGGAAGCTCGCTGTCAATCAAGTATAGACGTCCAGCCTCTGGCCCCTTTGCTTTTGGCTCAGTTCTTGCGGCTGGAACGTGACAGCGAGCCACGTTCCAGCCAACTCATTACGTGAATTACTCATTAAGGGCTTGTTCTATGCAAAAAGTTTGTTTCACAGACCCCCATTGATTTTAACAGCACTACTTGGATGTCGAATGTCAGCTCAATCCGACAATAATTAGGAGTAGTTTACGCTAACTACTCATTAAGGGCCTGTTTTACACAAAACAGTTCCTCCGACGACCCCCATTGATTTTGACAGCACTACTTGCATGTCAAATTTCAGCTCAATCCGACAATAATTAGGAGTAGTTATACACTTTTTGGCGGAAACTTGGTTCCACGGGTCTTATGGTAAGCGACAGAGAGCTAAGCTCGTTGTCAATTACTCATCAAGTATAGACGTCCAGCCTCTGGCCCCTTTGCTTTTGGCTCAGTTCTTGCGGCTGGAACGTGACAGCGAGCCACGTTCCAGCTAATTAACTCATTACGTGAATTACTCATTAAGGGCTTGTTCTATGCAAAAAGTTTGTTGCACAGACCCCCATTGATTTTGACAGCACTACTGGGATGTCGAATTTCAGCTCAATCCAACAATAATTAGGGGTAGTTTACGCTAATTACTCATTAAGGGCTTGTTTTACGCAAAAAGTTTGTTGCACAGACCCCTATTGATTTTGACAGCACTACTGGGATGTCGAAGTTCAGCTTAATCCGACAATAATTAGGGGTAGTTTACGCTAATTACTCATTAAGGGCTTGTTTTACGCAAAAAAATTCTTCCGACGACCCCCATTGATTTTGACAGCACTACTTGCATGTCAAATTTCAGCTCAATCCGACAATAATTAGGAGTAGTTATTGACAGCGAGCTTTGCTCGCTGTCGCTTCCCATAAGACCCGTGGAACTAAGTTTCCGCCAAAAAGTGTATCAAGTATAGACGTCCAGCCTCTGGCCTCTTTGCTTTTGGCTCAGTTCTTGCGGCTGGAACGTGACAGCGAGCCACGTTGCAGCCAATTAACTCATTACGTGAATTACTCATTAAGGGCTTTTATGCAAAAAGTTTGTTTACAAACCCCCATTGATTTTCACAGCACTACTAGGATGTTGAATTTCAGCTCAATCCGACAATAATTAGGAGTAGTTTACGCTAATTACTCATTAAGGGCTCGTTTTACGCAAAAAAATTCTTCCGACGACCCCCATTGATTTTGACAGCACTACTTGCATGTCAAATTTCAGCTCAATCCAACAATATTTAGGAGTAGTTATACACTTTTTGGCGGAAACTTGGTTCCACGGGTCTTATGGTAAGCGACAGCGAGCGAAGCTCGCTGTCAATCAAGTATAGACGTCCAGCCTCTGGCCCCTTTGCTTTTGGCTCAGTTCTTGCGGCTGGAACGTGACAGCGAGCCACGTTCCAGCCAATTAACTCATTACGTGAATTACTCATTAAGGGCTTGTTCTATGCAAAAAGTTTATTGTACAGACCCCCGTTGATTTTGACAACACTACTTGCTTGTCGAATTTCAGCTCAATCCGACAATAATTAGGAGTAGTTTACGCTTATTACTCATTAAGGGCTTATTTTACGCAACAATTTTCTTCCGACGACCCCCATTGATTTTGTCAGCACTACTTGCATGTCAAATTTCAGCTCAATCTGATAATATTTAGGAGTAGTTATACACTTTTTGGCGGAAACTTGGTTCCACGGGTCTTATGGTAAGCGACAGCGAGCGAAGCTCGCTGTCAATTATTGTCGGATTCAGCTGAAATTTGACATGCAAGTAGTGCTGTCAAAATCAATGGGGCTCGTCGGAAGAATTATTTTGCGTAAAACAAGCCCTTAATGAGTAATTAGCGTAAACTACTCCTAATTATTGTCGGATTGAGCTGACATTTGACATCCAAGTAGTGCTGTCAAAATCAATAGGGGTCTGTGCAACATACTTTTTGCGTAAAACAAGCCCTTAATGAGTAATTCACGTAATGAATTAATTGGCTGGAACGTGGCTCGCTGTCACGTTCCAGCCGCAAGAACTGAACCAAAAGCAAAGGGGCCAGAGGCTGGACATCTATACTTGATACACTTTTTGGCGGAAACTTGGTTCCACGGGTCTTATGGTAAGCGGCAGCGAGCGAAGCTCGCTGCCAATAATAAAAACAATGATAATCAAGTATAGGCGTCCAGCCTCTGGCCCCTTTGCTTTTGGCTCAGTTCTTGCGGCTAGAACGTGGCAGCGAGCCACGTTCCAGCCAATTAACTCATTACGCTAATTACTCATTAAGGGCTTGTTTTAGCCAAAAAGGTTGTTTCACAGACCCCCATTCATTTTGACAGCACTACTTGCATATCAAATTTTAGCTCAATCCGACAATATTTAGGAGTAGTTTACGCTAATTACTCATTAAGGGCTTGTTCTACGCAAAAAGTTTGTTGCATAGACCCCCATTGATTTTGACAGCACTACTTGCATGTCAAATTTCAGCTCAATCCGACAATATTTAGGAGTAGTTATACACTTTTTGGCTTAAACTTGGTTCCACGGGTCTTATGGTAAGAAGCAGCTCGCTTCACTCGCCGCCAATAACACTGGTCGACACCAAAAATGGTTCTGAGTTCATTGTGTGTGGTTTGGAAAGCATTTTTGCTGCTGATTTAAAAAATGGCATTGCTTTTTCTCTAGCACGTATAGTTTTTGAAATATCGGCATTTTAAATGTAATAGCTATTATAATTATATACGTATATATAATTATATAATTAATCGAAACAATCCCCCTACGTTAATATATATTACTCGTAATTAAATTCTGGTGGTGCCTGCGGCTTTATTAGGACCTAATGTACATATCTGGCAAAAAAATATACTTAAATTATGTTACGTTCACGTTGTAGCGTCCAGCAATAGTCCCCTATCATGTTGGGACTGAATCGTCCTTGGTATCGGGTTTCCATGGTGGCAATGTCCTGGTGGAAACGTTCCCCCTGCTCATCACTGACCGCGCCAAGATTCGTTGGGAAGAAATCAAGATGTGAATGGAAAAAGTGGATTTTGAGTGACATCCGAGCCCCAAGCGCATGGTAACTCTTCAACATGTCATTTACAAGTTCCTCATAATTCGATGCTCGAACATTACCTAAGTAGTTCTTTATAACAGCCAAAAAGCTCTTCCAAGCAGCTTTTTCCAGGGCAGTTAGGCTCTTTACAAAGTCATCATCATTGAGTAGTTGACGAATTTGAGGGCCATTGAAAACACCTGCCTTTACTTTGGCTTCAGATACAGTGCGTTCAAACTTTGCTAACAAATACTGAAAGCCAGCACCATTTTGATCCATGGCCTTCACAAAAATTTTCATTAACCCAAGTTTCAGATGCAATGGAGGTAAGTACACCTGTTCACTGTCAACAAGAGGTTTGTACATACAGTTGAACCTGCCAGGTGAGTCTTTCGGTCGTGCTGGCCATTCCTTTTGTTTGTAATGTTTGCTGTCCGCTCTAGAGTCCCACAAACGAAGAAAACACATGTGCTTAGTGTAACCTAACTGGAGTCCTAGAAGCAAGGAGATTACCTTCAGGTCCCCACATAGATTCCACTGATGTTCTTCATATTTAACAGCAGATAACAAAGTCTTCATAGTTTCATAAGTTTCACTCATTTAATGGCCATACGCAATTGGAACACTCGGAAGCTTATTTCCTTTATGCAGAAGAACGGCCTTTAGCGTGTTTTTTCCTGAATCTATGAACAGCCGCCACTCACTCTTATCATAAGTGTGAATGAGACTCACAAAGTTGTTCCATGAGTGTGTCAACATCAAAGCAGTAACAGAGCTTGTGTTCCATCTTGAAGAAGCTTGAAAAGTTCCTTATGTCTACGACGAAACGTGGTGATGAGAACTCCTTCTTGTAGCAAATTCCATTCCTTGAGACGAGATCCAAGGACTTCACTTTTCTCCTTGGGTAGATCTAGGTCCCTAGCAAGGTCATGTAGCATTTCCTGACTGATGAATTTGGGCTCTCTGTTGTCTGCCATTTCTTGAAAGTCTGTATCCATGGGATTATCCTCCTCGTTCGAATCTGATTCACTTATAGCACTTGCAATTGGAACATTTGGAACTGGAAGATCAGGACCATGTGGCACAGGCCTGATGGCAGAAGGTACGTCAGGATACCTGATTTTAGCTCGCGTTTTTACTGAATATCCTTTGATGTTAGTGAGGCAGAAGTAACAGTCAGTACTGTGATCCTTTTGTTCACGCCAAATCATTGGGATACCGAATGCCATGCCTGATGGCCGTTTGCCACGCATCCATTCATTCAAGTGGTTCACACAGGGGTTGCATGCTACGTGAGGGGCCCACTTCTTATCTTGATCACCTATACGGCACTTGAAGTAATGCAGATAAGCTGCTTTAACATTCTTTGTAAGAGGTTTTTTCAGACTGTCAGGGGTAAAAATTCCACATATGTAACAAAAACTGTCCGATGCATTCACACAGTTACGGCGCTCCATCACAGCCCGGTACAAGGTACTATATACGGTAAACCAAATAAAATTAGGACTCCACTAAATCAAACACATCATATCTGCAAAGAAAAATAAAATGGTTTAAACATATGTCAATAGCTGTACGATCAGTAGGTAAAAATGTACTACACAGCCTGCTAACCCCTCGCCGATACGCAGCGCGCACACCCTCCCCTGCTCACTGCACAAACCACACTGACTCAAAAACACTGCACTGCCCTAAATAGGCTTGAGAAAAGAAAAAATTAAGAGTTTAAAATGAAAACATTGGTGAAACCTATTTCTGCTGATTTTACCCATATTTTTTCATGAATTGCGTCTGGTTCTCAAAAACTGGACGTGATAGAGTTAATTGAACATCAGATTCGAGTTTAGCAGGGTCGATTTACCTATAATCAGCTTCATTTAGTACAAAACCATATCTTCGATTTTATTTTGTCGACCAGTGTAATCAAGTATAGGCGTCCAGCCTCTGGCCCCTTTGCGTTTGGCTCAGTTCTTGCGGCTAGAACGTGGCAGCCAGCCACGTTTCAGCCACTAACTCATTACGCTAATTACTCATTAAGGGCTTTCCTCTGGTGAAGGTTGAACGTCACCCTCACCGTCACTACTTGCTACGTCAGAGGCTGAGATTGTCTGTTCTACACAAAGTTTAGCAAATTCTTCAGTGAATAATTCACGCTCATGTTCTGACTTAGGTTTTCCCTTAGATTCCATAAATTATAAGTGAAGTTATTATTATTATTTTGTTCTAATTAAAATAAAGTGCTATCTCCCATCTCCGTCTCCGGTGATTTTAAGGCAATTTAGAAAAAGAAGAGCTGAAAATATGTATGTATATAATGAGTGATATGAGAAGCGAATAGTATAGAGAATTACAAGAAATTATTTCACAGTGGTAAAATATAAAACATCTTAAAGAACTGACAAATACTTCACACGGCTAGATAACAATGAATGTGAAAAGAATTTCATTTCACCACTAAATATTGTGTAAAACAAGTGGCGTAATTTAAATCTAAGTATATTATGCAGTGTCAGCTAGATATGTTGTAGCTACTCACTAAAAATCTTGTAAAGTCTGCGGTGCTAAGTCCACTCAATCGTCCGGTTCCTTCAAGGGACGTCCACGCAGCTAGCCGGGACAGCAGGAGGAGCAGGTGTTGATTGATGCCGGGGGAAGTAATCGTCCTCTTGGTCCGTCGACACAATAGCAGTTCTCGTCCTTGTCCTCTTGATAACTGCTTCGTCTGTCCTCTCTTGGCGCTGGATTATGCAGGGGCTGCAATGTAGTTTTGTCTCTCCACAGAGTAGTAATTTTTTGTATGGTTGATAACTCTGTTGTAAAAGTATGAATATACGTGTGAATGAGCAGTGGTTGCTACAAGGACAGAGATGCTGATTCACGGTATTCACCGCGAGGTCGTCTGACGTCAGTAAAAACAATCTTCCTCTCACTCTCTTGACTTCAGCTTGTCTATCAAGCTTTGTTCACTTGCTCAGTATTTGTTTCACAGTATATCGTCAGTTTCGCTCTCCTCACTTCTCGTCAATTATATAAAGGTACTAATCCCACCGCTGCCACCATTAATATGTTACCCTTTTCTATCTTGTTGCTTAAGGGTAACTGGGTTCAATCCATTAACATACAGCGTCTATGATCTGTAGGGATTGATTGCCAAGGTGTGGTATGGGTAATAAAAAGTAGTCGAGCGGTTTATTTTAGGCTTGTTAATATATAAGTACCAGTAACGAGGAATACAATATACAGTTATGTAAGATATGTACAATGTGAGGAATAGCGACTAGTCACGGGTTCCATCGGCTAAGGAACTTAAGTCTTAAGACAGGCCTGAACCATTCAGTGACAACAGCATGTAACCCACAGGTTACTCAGAGGGAACGTTTCAACGTGTACTACGCGAGTAAAGCGTTGCCCTCTCTTCTTCTTCCTTCCGGCCGTTCGACATCTTATATAGGGGAGGTTTCCTTATGTTGACAGGTGCTTCCACATGCTTGAATGTGTAATGCTTATCAACTGTCATAAGTGGCAATCAGCTATGTTGTCGCTCTTCTTAATGGGTGGTAAACAGGCGGGTGGTAATGACACAGCATAGACACAGTTGTTTTCACCTTCTTTGGTGAAATCGCAGTTTATCAACTGCCTTAAGTGGCAATCAATGTGTTGTCGCTCCTCTTTTTGTGCCACAGTACATTCTGGTCAAAAAACATACTACTCCCCCTGGCCACCGTCTGTTAACATAGGAATAATTATACACATACATATATCACTACCTATTCACGGTATTCAGTAACCTAATACTGATAGGATGGCCTTGGGTGTAGTGTACAGGCCTCCAAACTTATGTAAAGAGGATTCAGCTCTTATATGGTAGGAAATAAGCAAGGCTTGTAAATATAATCGATTATGCGTGGTAGGAGACTTTAATCTTAGGAGCATTGACTGGGATTTAATTCCAATTGGCGGGAGTAACTATGACTCTCTTATGGGGGTACGACCTGAGAGCTATCCTCAAAGGTCTCCCTGGGGAGAGTTTTGAATCCATTTATGACGCAATGACAGCCCAGCGTGAGACCTGGGCGAGTAAGGCATTAATAACGTCGTATTGGACATAGTTTAAAGGTTTACACCTCCTCGTGGTCTCCTGCTGGGCAACGTGGCTCTGTTGTTGGTCCCTTCTTCCGAGACCTTGTGCAAAACATCCACGGCTAAGATAAACCTTCCCCCTCACACGGGGGGTTTCCCTGTGTGTCGGAATACCACAGTTTGCAAACACATCATCAGGAGTGAACTGGGGGCCATTGTGATGGTTCCCGATTTGTCCAATAAAGACCTCTCCGCGCTATGGATAGCCGCTAGTGGTTTGAACTCCCAGACACCGAACCGACGAGATGGGTTGGCAAGTGTCGAGTTGGCTGGGGGTGATATGTTGCCACCAGCACCCTTCCTTAGGTCACTTCAGCGTGTAGACAATGTTGTGAAGAGAAAAGCCTCTGGCTAGGGTTGTGATGTGTCCCGTGGGAAGTTATGTACCCGGGACAGGTTCTCATCCGCTTAAGTGCCCTATTTTGGGTTAGGGCACAATATTGGTTGGTTTCCCCCATAGGGTCTGTTAGCCCTGGTCGCCATTGATTGCGAAGATTGCGATTACCGAGTCAAATGTCCCCAGAAGCGGCAGACTGGGCCGTTGGCCGAGGCACCAGCCTTAAAGACATCCAGGTATATTTCTGCCTTGAGATGTGCCAGTTTTGACGGTGGGCGTGGTGAGGTGCAGTTAAAGTGGCAGACGGCTGCAGCCTCAAGGTGAATGGGAGGGAAAGCCATTGGCGGTGGCACTCCTTGGGGTTGACGGAACCTAGTCCTGAAAGGCCTCAAGCTAAACCATGCTAGCAGAGAATCTGAGTAAGGCGTGGGTGTACGCAACTTCAGGGGGTCAAAATATGCGTAGCGCAAGCAGTATTGCGCGAATGAGATTCAGATTGTGCGGTTACTCACAAGTTACCTCATTGTCCGTATGAACCCAGTTTCGGATTCTGTAGGACCTTTCCTGCCGGGAAGGGCCTCAGTACTTTGAAGCTTATGTGCGCGTCCCTCTCTACCCGGTACTGTCGGTCACCGCGTGGAAACAACACGTGTTCACAGAAAGCCTTCAGACCGGGTCCCAAAGAGAGGTGACCTCCGCAATGGGATCGTTCACCAACTTCTACACCCCTTTATCATAGCGATTACGCTTACTTAGGTGTTTAGATGGTGTTGCAGTGCCCCTATAAGCAGGGATGTCAACAAGAAAAGAAAAAAACTCTGAAATAAAATAATAGGGCGACCAACTCATCGAAGCGCAACGAGGGAACCTCCCAGCTGGGGGTTCGGGGTCCGAGATTTTTTTTTTATTTCATGCTCTGAGAGAGCTTCTGAGAGGTCCTTGGTTATATCTATAATAATTTCTGGTCTCAATTTTGTCTGTTTTTGTGTCCACAATTTGTGTAAATGTATATATATGGTATATCATGCAACTTATATTGTGAAATGTATATGAATTATTAACCATTTTGACATGAACAATGAAATATTAACACTGTTTCCGTTGGAAAAGTAATCACAACAAAATGTTAACATGTTTTGTAAAAGAAGAAACCTCATCAAATACAGCTCAAATATGATTTGATGACCAACTTCGAATTATTGAATAATCCAATATCAAATAAGTTTCACTATAACTATAATCATGATAATAACATGCACACACAATGAATAGTAAACTTGTATTCATATTGCCAAATAACATGTACAATTTGTACATACAATATATATCTCACAACATATCAAATGTAATGATCAGATCAGGCAGTTTACCATATACATGATACAAATATAGTAACATTGGCAACCATGACAACCATGAAATTGTGACAGCTTGCCACGTTCCAGCCAATTAACTCATTACGTGAATTACTCATTAAGGGCTTGTTCTATGCAAAAAGTTTGTTTAACAGACCCCCATTGATTTTGACAGCACTACTTGGATGTCGAATGTCAGCTCAATCCGACAATAATTAGGAGTAGTTTACGCTAATTACTCATTAAAGGCTTGTTTTATGCAAAATAATTCTTCCGACGACCTCCATTGATTTTGACAGCACTACTTGCATGTCAAATTTCAGCTGAATCCGGCAATAATTAGGAGTAGTTAAACACTTTTTGGCGGAAACTTGATTCCACGGGTCAATAACTACTCCTAAATATTGTCGGATTAAGCTGAAATTTGACATGCAAGTAGTGTTGTCAAAATCAATGGTGGTCATCGGAAGAATGTTTTTGCGTAAAACGAGCCCTTAATGAGTAATTAGTGTAAGCTACTCCTAATTATTGTCGGATTGAGCTGATATTCGACATCCAAGTAGTGCTGTCAAAATCAATCGGGGTCTGTATAACAAGCATTTTGCATAGAACAAGCCCTTAATGAGTAATTCACGTAATGAGTTAATTGGCTAGAACGTGGCTCGCTGTCACGTTCCAGCCGCAAGCCAAAAAAAGCCAAAAAGTGTATAACTACTCCTAATTATTGTCGGATTGAGCTGAAATTTGACATGCAAGTAGTGCTGTCAAAATCAATGGGGGTCTGTGCAACAAACGTTTTGCGTAAAACAAGCCTTTAATGAGTAATTAGCGTAAACTACTCCTAATTATTGTCGGATTGAGCTGACATTCGACATCCAAGTAGTGCTGTCAAAATCAATGGGGGTCTGTAAACAAACGTTTTGCATAGAACAAGCCCTTAATGAGTAATTCACGTAATGAGTTAATTGGCTGGAACGTGGCTCGCTGTCACGTTCCAGCCGCAAGCAAGAACTGAGCCAAAAGCAAAGGGGCCAGAGGCTGGACGTCTATACTTGATGAGTAATTGGCAGCGAGCGAAGTGAGCTGCCGCTTACCATAAGACCCGTGGAATCAAGTTTCCGCCAAAAAGTGTATAACTACTCCTAAATATTGTCAGATCGAGCTGAAATTTGACATGCAAGTAGTGCTGACAAAATCAATGGGGGTCGTCGCAAGAAACGTTTTGCGTAAAACAAGCCCTTAATGAGTAATTAGCGTAAACTACTCCTAATTATTGTTGGATTGAGATGAAATTCGACATACAAGTAGTGCTTTCAAAATCAATGGGGGTCTGTCAAACAAACTTTGTGCATAGAACAAGTCCTTAATGAGTAATTCACGTAATGAGTTAATTGGGGGAGGCGGTAGCGGAGCGATTAGTCTCCGACTGGCGTTCACGGTGACCCGAGTTCGATCCCCGAAGAAACCCAAAACCTTTCTGCACTGTCGAGTGGCCTATGAACACCCACATGCCCTACCTATCAACTCTACCTGCGACTGCAAGTGCATCGGAGGACACAGGGGGGCGGCATGAGCCTCTACAGGCGTCACTATAAGAAACCTGCCTGCGCCACCAACGGGCGAGGACCAACCATCAGAACACTCAAGTGAACCTCCAAAGCCTACCATCCGAGCCCTGGGTCACCACTGCCTACAGGCGCTATAGGCACTAATGTAAAAAAACAACGAAAAAAAAAAAATTGGCTGGAACGTGGCTCGCTGCCACGTTCAAGCCGCAAGAACTGAGCCAAAAGCAAAGGGGCCAGAGGCTGGACGTCTATACTTGATCATCATTAATTGGCAGCGAGCGAAGCGAGATGCTTCTTACCATAAGACCCGTGGAACCAAGTTTAAGCCAAAAAGTGTATAACTACTCCTAAATATTGTCGAATTGAGGTGAAATTTGACATGCAAGTAGTGCTGTCAAAATCAATGGGAGTCTGTGTAACAAACTTTTTACGTAGAACGAGCCCTTAATGAGTAATTAGCGTAAACTACTCCTAAATATTGTCGGATTGAAATGAAATTTGACATGCAAGTAGTGCTGTCAAAATCAATGGGGGTCTGTGTAACAAACGTTTTGCGTAGAACAAGCCCTTAATGAGTAATTAGCGTAATGAGTTAATTAATTGACTGGAACGTAGCTCGCTGCCACGTTCCAGCCGCAAGAACTGAGCCAAAAGCAAAGGGGCCAGAGGCTGGACGCCTATACTTGATATAATTATTGGCAGCTCGCTTCGCTCGCTGCCGCTTACCATAAGACCCGTGGAACCATGTTTTCGCCAAAAAGTGAATAACTACTCCTAAATATTGTCGGATTGAGCTGAAATTTGACATGCAAGTAGTGCTGTCAAAATCAATGGGGGTCGTCGCAAGAAACTTTTTGCGTAAAACAAGCCCTTAATGAGTAATTCGCGTAAACGACTCCTAATTATTGTCGGATTGAGCTGAAATTCGACATGCAAGTAGTGCTGTCAAAATCAATGGGGGTCTGTCCAACAAACGTTTTGAAGTAAAACAAAGCCCTTAATTGATTGACAGCGAGCTTCGCTCGCTGTCGCTTACCAGAAGACCCGTGGAACCAAGTTTTCCGCCAAAAAGTGTATAGCTACTCCTAATTATTGTCGATTGAGCTGAATTTGACATGCATGTAGTGCTGTCAAAATCAATGGGGGTCGTCGGAAGAATATTTTTGCGTAAAACAAGCCCTTAATGAGTAATTAGCGTAAACTACTCCTAATTATTGTCGGATTGAGCTGACATTCGACATTCAAGTAGTGCTGTCAAAATCAATGGGGGTCTGTAAACAAACTTTTTGCATAGAACAAGCCCTTAATGAGTAATTCACGTAATGAGTTAATTGGCTGGAACGTGGCTCGCTGTCACGTTCCAGCCGCAAGCAAGAACTGAGCCAAAAGCAAAGGGGCCAGAGGCTGGACGTCTATACTTGATGAGTAATTGGCAGCGAGCGAAGTGAGCTGCCGCTTACCATAAGACCCGTGGAATCAAGTTTCCGCCAAAAAGTGTATAACTACTCCTAAATATTGTCAGAGCGAGCTGAAATTTGACATGCAAGTAGTGCTGACAAAATCAATGGGGGTCGTCGCAAGAAACTTTTTGCGTAAAACAAGCCCTTAATGAGTAATTAGCGTAAACTACTCCTAATTATTGTTGGATTGAGATGAAATTCGACATACAAGTAGTGCTTTCAAAATCAATGGGGGTCTGTCAAACAAACTTTTTGCATAGAACAAGTCCTTAATGAGTAATTCACGTAATGAGTTAATTGGGGGAGGCGGTAGCGAGCGGTTAGTCTCCGACTGCGTTCACGGTGACCGAGTTCGATCCCCGAAGAAACCCAAAACCTTTCTGCACTGTCGAGTGGCCTAAGAACACCCACATGCCCTACCTATCAACTCTACCTTCGACTGCGAGTGCATCGGAGGACACAGGGTTTCTTATAGTGAGCCTCTACAGGCGTCACTATAAGAAACCTGCCTGCGCCACCAACGGGCGAGGACCAACCATCAGAACACTCAAGTGAACCTCCAGAGCCTACCATCCGAGCCCTGGGTCACCACTGCCTACAGGCGCTATAGGCACTAATGTAAAAAAAAAACGAAAAAAAAAAAATTGGCTGGAACGTGGCTCGCTGCCACGTTCAAGCCGCAAGAACTGAGCCAAAAGCAAAGGGGCCAGAGGCTGGACGTCTATACTTGATCATCATTAATTGGCAGCGAGCGAAGCGAGATGCTTCTTACCATAAGACCGTGGAACCAAGTTTAAGCCAAAAAGTGTATACCTACTCCTAAATATTGTCGAATTGAGGTGAAATTTGACATGCAAGTAGTGCTGTCAAAATCAATGGGAGTCTGTATAACAAACTTTTTGCGTAGAACGAGCCCTTAATGAGTAATTAGCGTAAACTACTCCTAAATATTGTCAGATTGAAATTAAATTTGACATGCAAGTAGTGCTGTCAAAATCAATGGGGGTCTGTGTAACAAACGTTTTGCGTAGAACAAGCCCTTAATGAGTAATTAGCGTAATGAGTTAATTAATTGACTGGAAAAGTAGCTCGCTGCCACGTTTTCCCGCCGCAAGAACTGAGCCAAAAGCAAAGGGGCCAGAGGCTGGACGCCTATACTTGATATAATTATTGGCAGCTCGCTTCGCTCGCTGCCGCTTACCATAAGACCCGTGGAACCATGTTTTCGCCAAAAAGTGAATAACTACTCCTAAATATTGTCGGATTGAGCTGAAATTTGACATGCAAGTAGTGCTGTCAAAATCAATGGGGGTCGTCGCAAGAAACTTTTTGCGTAAAACAAGCCCTTAATGAGTAATTCGCGTAAACGACTCCTAATTATTGTCGGATTGAGCTGAAATTCGACATGCAAGTAGTGCTGTCAAAATCAATGGGGGTCTGTCCAACAAACGTTTTGCGTAAAACAAGCCCTTAATTGATTGACAGCGAGCTTCGCTCGCTGTCGCTTACCAGAAGACCCGTGGAACCAAGTTTCCGCCAAAAAGTGTATAGCTACTCCTAATTATTGTCGGATTGAGCTGAAATTTGACATGCATGTAGTGCTGTCAAAATCAATGGGGGTCGTCGGAAGAATATTTTTGCGTAAAACAAGCCCTTAATGAGTAATTAGCGTAAACTACTCCTAATTATTGTCGGATTGAGCTGACATTCGACATTCAAGTAGTGCTGTCAAAATCAATGGGGGTCTGTAAACAAACTTTTTGCATAGAACAAGCCCTTAATGAGTAATTCACGTAATGAGTTAATTGGCTGGAACGTGGCTCGCTGTCACGTTCCAGCCGCAAGCAAGAACTGAGCCAAAAGCAAAGGGGCCAGAGGCTGGACGTCTATACTTGATGAGTAATTGGCAGCGAGCGAAGTGAGCTGCCGCTTACCATAAGACCCGTGGAATCAAGTTTCCGCCAAAAAGTGTATAACTACTCCTAAATATTGTCAGAGCGAGCTGAAATTTGACATGCAAGTAGTGCTGACAAAAAATTGAAATCGAGTTTTAATGGGGGTCGTCGCAAGAAACTTTTTGCGTAAAACAAGCCCTTAATGAGTAATTAGCGTAAACTACTCCTAATTATTGTTGGATTGAGATGAAATTCGACATACAAGTAGTGCTTTCAAAATCAATGGGGGTCTGTCAAACAAACTTTTTGCATAGAACAAGTCCTTAATGAGTAATTCACGTAATGAGTTAATTGGGGGAGGCGGTAGCGGAGCGGTTAGTCTCCGACTGGCGTTCACGGTGACCCGAGTTCGATCCCCGAAGAAACCCAAAACCTTTCTGCACTGTCGAGTGGCCTAAGAACACCCACATGCCCTACCTATCAACTCTACCTTCGACTGCGAGTGCATCGGAGGACACAGGGTTTCTTATAGTGAGCCTCTACAGGCGTCACTATAAGAACCTGCCTGCGGGCCACCAACGGCGAGGACCAACCATCAGAACACTCAAGTGAACCTCCAGAGCCTACCATCCGAGCCCTGGGTCACCACTGCCTACAGGCGCTATAGGCACTAATGTAAAAAAAAAACGAAAAAAAAAAAATTGGCTGGAACGTGGCTCGCTGCCACGTTCAAGCCGCAAGAACTGAGCCAAAAGCAAAGGGGCCAGAGGCTGGACGTCTATACTTGATCATCATTAATTGGCAGCGAGCGAAGCGAGATGCTTCTTACCATAAGACCCGTGGAACCAAGTTTAAGCCAAAAAGTGTATACCTACTCCTAAATATTGTCGAATTGAGGTGAAATTTGACATGCAAGTAGTGCTGTCAAAATCAATGGGAGTCTGTATAACAAACTTTTTGCGTAGAACGAGCCCTTAATGAGTAATTAGCGTAAACTACTCCTAAATATTGTCAGATTGAAATTAAATTTGACATGCAAGTAGTGCTGTCAAAATCAATGGGGGTCTGTGTAACAAACGTTTTGCGTAGAACGAGCCCTTAATGAGTAATTAGCGTAAACTACTCCTAAATATTGTCGGATTGAAATGAAATGTGACATGCAAGTAGTGCTGTCAAAATCAATGGGGGTCTGTGAAACAATTTTTTTGCGTAGAACATTCCCTTAATGAGTAATTAGCGTAATGAGTTAATTGGCTGGAACGTGGCTCGCTGCCACGTTCCAGCCGCAAGAACTGAGCCAAAAGCAAAGGGGCCAGAGGCTGGACGCCTATACTTGATATAATTATTGGCAGCTCGCTTCGCTCGCTGCCGCTTACCATAAGACCCGTGGAACCATGTTTCCGCCAAAAAGTGAATAACTACTCCTAAATATTGTCGGATTGAGCTGAAATTTGACATGCAAGTAGTGCTGTCAAAATCAATGGGGGTCGTCGCAAGAAACTTTTTGCGTAAAACAAGCCCTTAATGAGTAATTAGCGTAAACGACTCCTAATTATTGTTGGATTGAGCTGAAATTCGACATGCAAGTAGTGCTGTCAAAATCAATGGGGGTCTGTGCAACAAACTTTTTGCGTAGAACAAGCCCTTAATGAGTAATTCACGTAATGAGTTAATTGGCTGGAACGTGGCTCGCTGCCACGTTCCAGCCGCAAGATCTGAGCCAAAAGCAAAGAGGCCAGAGGCTGGACGCCTATACTTGATTACTGCTATTAATAGGCAGCAAGCAAAGCGAGCTGCTACCTACCATAAGACCCATTCGCGTAAGGGGAGTGGAACCAAGTTTAAGCCAAAAAGTTAATAACTACTCCTAAATATTGTCGGACATGCAAGTAGTGCTGTCAAAATCAATGGGGGTCTGTGAAACAAACTTTTTGCGTAGAACAAGCCCTTAATGAGTAATTAGCGTAATGATTTAATTAGTGCTAAATAAACTTCGGTTTTTACAATAACTTCTTTGCTTGTTGTAGACCTCTGTAACTTCTGTAGACTAGGTATTTTAAAAGCACTTTGAGCTCGCTGCCACGTTCCAGCCGCAAGAACTGAGCCAAAAATAAAGGGCCAGAGGCTTGACGCCTATACCTGATTGGCAGCGAGCGAAGCGAGCTGCTTCTTAACATAAGACATTTGGAACAACCACGAACTACCAACGCCACTACCACTACCAGGAACTACCACGTGTAGGCCTCGCGGCCTCTTGTAGCTTCCTTATTTTCTTATGTTCTTATGTAAGACCCCTGGAACCAAGTTTAAGCCAAAAGTGGATAACTACTCCTAAATATTGTCGGATTGAGCTGAAATTTGACATGCAAGTAGTGCTGTCAAAATCAATGGGGGTCTGTGAATCAAACTTTTTGCGTAAAACAAGCCCATAATGAGTAATTAGCGTAATGATTTAAATATTGTCGGATTCAGCTGAAATTTTACATGCATGTAGTGCTGTCAAAATCAATGGGGGTCTGTCAAACAAACTTTTGCGTAGAACAAGCCCTTAATGAGTAATTAGCGTAATGATTTAATTAGAGCTAAATAAACTTTGGTTTTACAATAACTTCTGTTGCTTGTTGTAGACTTCTGTAACTTCTGTAGACTAGGTATTTTAAAAGCACTTTGAGCTTGCTGCCACGTTCCAGCTGACGCAAGAACTGAGCCAAAAGCAAAGGGGCCAGAGGCTGGACGCCTATACTTGATACAATGGGCCCCACTAACACATCCGATGCAGGTACTTCTGGCACCCCTGCCCAGACTCTTCCTCAGGCCGCTGGAGCTATTAAGATATTGCCCACAAGCGCAGCAATTCGCGAATTATCGGGTACTGATCCAAGCTATATAGTACTGCCAGGGAATATATTAGTCTTTGTGAGGATGTCATGAAAAACTCCTTTGTATGTGATGAAGGAGATCAAATATCTTTCATCCGATCACGCCTACAGGCCGGCTTACGAGCTTCACATTTAATGCAAGCCAGCGCTTTTACCAAGCCACAACAAAACAAAGATTATAATTATCAGGCTTTTCGGTCAAACTTTCTTGAAACATTTGGGGAACATGAAAAACACAGCTTGGTCAAAGGTGTCAATTTAGCGGTATAACTATTGCACGGTGGCGCTGCCTCGAAGGACCTTTTTGATGGTCAGGTAGATGCAAACAGAATATCTGCTGACTTTGTTAAATACTTAAAAGACAATGGGTGGATTCACGGAGACACCATGCAATTACCCGATGTATGCAAGTTTCTGGAGTTTTTTGTGTACATGATCTTGCTAAAGGGGAAATGTCGAAGGAGCAGTTTGTCATTAAACTACACACCCGCTGAAGAACTCCACGATTTTGTTCTTAAATTAAAAACCAAAGTGGAGGAAAAGAATGGTGATGTACGTATGACTGCCTCTAGAGTCGCTGTGACGTTACCCACCATTGATGAGGAGGCTCCTGACTCATCCTACGCGGCCGTAACGGCGTTGTCTGTGAGCACTGACAGCAGACCTTTTTCTGTCTCCTCTTACTGTCTCTATTCTAATTTTAAATCCAAAGCTGGCTGTTGCGTATATGTGCGCAATGACATCACTTGCTCTCGTGCCCACGCCCTTGAATCTTCTGAATTTTCTACCATCTGGCTTCGACTTCAATGTCACTCTCTTACTAAATTTATCTGTGCTGTATATCTCTCACCTAACTCCTCTGACTATGTAAAATTCTTCGACTATTTAACATCAAAAGTGGAGCACATCTCATCTCATTTTCCTTTAGTTGAAATTTCCATTCTTGGGGACTTCAATGTTCACCACCAGCTTTGGCTATCATCTTCTTTCACTGACCAACCTGGTGAACAAGCCTACAACTTTTCTATCCTCCAAGACCTAGAGCAGCTGGTGCAGCACCCTACCCGTATTCCTGACCGCCTTGGAGACACGCCCAACATTCTTGATCTTTTCCTAACTACTAACCCTTCTGCTTACTCTGTGAAACTATTCTCTCCGTTGGGTTCCTCCGATCACAATCTTATTTCTGTAACCTGTCCTATCGCTCCGGTACCGTCTCGGGACCCACCTAAGCGGAGGTGCTTCTGGCACTTCAACTCAGCTAAGTGGGAAGACCTAAGGCAGTACTACTCTGATTTTCCATGGAATGATTACTGCTTCCATGTCAAAGACCCATCTCTTTGTGCAGAGCGCATAACTGAGGTCATAGTCTCTGGCATGGAGGCGTACATTCCACATACTTTCTCTAATCCTAAAGCCCGTCAACCTTGGTTTAACTCTGCTTGTTCTCATGCTGTCCGAGATAGAGAGGTGGCTCACAAACGGTACCGTAAGCATCCATCTCCTGAAACTCATGCCCTTTATATTTCTGCCCGTAATCATGCCAAATCTTTACTTCAGCTTAACAAAAAATCTTTCATTCATAGAAAATGTCAAAATCTTTTTGAATCAAATTTCTCTCGTGACTTCTGGCATCTAGCTAATAACATCTCTAACAATTTTTCTTCTTCATCTTTCCCTCCTATGCTTCACCCAGATGGCTCCACAGCTGTCTCATCTACTTCTAAAGCTGAACTCTTCGCTCAAACATTTGCTAAAAATTCCACTCTGGCTGATGAAGGGCTTGTTCCTCCTTCTCCTCCACCCTCTGACTTTATTATGCCTGTCATTAAGATCCTTCGGAATGATGTTTTCTTTGCCCTTTCTGGCCTAGATCCTCGGAAGGCTTACGGTCCTGACGGAGTCCCTCCTATTGTTCTCAAAAACTGTGCTTCTGTGCTTGCACCTTGCCTGGTCAAACTTTTCCGTCTATGTCTATCTACTTCCACCTTTCCTTCTTGCTGGAAGTATGCTCACATCCAACCTGTTCCTAAGAAGAGTGACCGTTCTAATCCTTCAAACTACCGTCCTATAGCTTTGACTTCCTGTCTTTCTAAAGTTTTTGAATCTATACTTAATAAGAAGATTCTTAAGCATTTATCTGCTCACTATCTTCTATCTGTACGGTTTCCGTAAAGGGCGATCTACTGGCGATCTTCTAGCTTTCCTAACTGAATCTTGGTCATCCTCCTTTAGGGGTTTCGGTGAAACTTTTTCTGTTGCCCTTGACATATCAAAAGCTTTTGATAGAATCTGGCACAAATCTTTAATTTCCAAACTACCCTCATTCGGTTTCTATCCTTCTCTCTGTACCTTCATTTTAAGTTTCCTTTCAAACCGTTCTATTGCAGCTACTGTAGACGGACATTGTTCTTCTCCTAAATCTATCAATAGTGTGTGTTCCCCAGGGTTCTGTCCTATCACCCACTCTCTTTCTATTATTCATTAATGATCTTCTAAGTCTAACTCAAAGCCCTATGCACTCCTACGCTGATGATTCTACCCTGCATTTTTTAACGTCGTTTATTAGACGTCCAACTCAACAGGAACTAAGTGATTCACGGAGAGATGCCACCGAGCGCCTAACTTCTGATCTTTCTATTATTTCTGATTGGGGCAAAGCAAACCTTGTTTTGTTCAATGCTTCAAAAACCCAATTTCTTCACCTATCTACTCGACAAAACCTACCAGATAACTATCCCCTCTTCTTCAATGACACTCAACTGTCTCCTTCTTCTACAATGAACATTCTAGGACTCTCCTTTACTAAAAATCTGAACTGGAAATCTCACATCTCATCTATTGCTAAAACAGCTTCTAAGAAGTTAGGTGTGCTGTGGCGTCTGCGTCCTTTTTTTTCTCCCTCCCAATTGCTTGCTCTCTGCAGGGGCCTTATCCGCCCATGTATGGAGTATGTCTCACATGTTTTGGGGAGGATCCACTCATACAGCTCTCCTAAACAGGGTTGAGTCAGAAGCTTTTCGTCTCATCAACTCCTCTCCTCTGACTGACTGTCTTCAATCTTTAAATCACCGCCGCAATGTTGCTTCTCTTGCTCTCTTCTACCGTTATTTTCATGCTCACTGCTCTTCTGAACTTGCTAACTGCATGCCTCCCCCACTCCCGCGGCCTCGCTGCACAAGACTTTCTACTCATTCCCATCCCTATTCTGTCCATCTTCCTAATGCAAGAGTTAATCAGTATTTTTACTCTTTCATCCCTTTCGCTGGTAAACTCTGGAACTCTCTTCCTGTTTCTATTTTTCCACTTTCCTATGACTTAAATCTTTTCAAAAGAAGAGTAACAAGACACCTCCCGAACTAAATTGGCCTACCCCTTTGTTTTTATTTTATTATCTTACTGTCTTCTTTATAGGGACTGGCAACTAAGCGGGCTTTGTGTTAACCATTTTTGTTGTGCCCTTGGCCAGTTCCCTGTGACGTAAAATAAAAAAAAATAAAAAAAATAAAAACAGCGTCAGGAAAACCGACCTTCACTTGCACAATGCACATACTGCCAGCGTGAAGGACACACCACTAATAAGTGTTTTATTCGTGTCAGGGATCAGCGTAAAGCCAAGAAAAAGAACAATTATCGTGACGCCAGTGGTCCTTACAATGCTCAGTTTCCCAATAGACATTTTTATCAAGATGAGACGGCTCCACCGAGAAGGTAGACGCGACCTACCAACACTACAATCCACAAGCCTCATTTATCTTCCCCTCGTGGCGCGACAGGAAACAGTCCATATTGTTCAATCCATGACAGCCCCACCCATTTTACTGATGATTGCTTTACGCTTCTCAAAATAACAGACAATTTTTCCCGAAGCCGTGGAATGGGCGGCGCATCGTCGGGGGAATCCGCGCGTCTTTCAAAAACAAAAGCCAGGTTAGGAAGAAAAGTTACTAAGGAAGAAAATATAATATTTGCCAGTGTTGTCAGATTGATTGGTAATATATATGCATCTTTAATTGCCCGCTTGCAGTCAAGCTAACATAATGGCTTTGTAAACCAAAGATGGGAGGGTTTAAAAGGCATCTTTTGCTGTGGATACTGGCGCATCCGTCAATGTGCTGTCAAAAAGGCTACCTTGCTCAAAAAACGTGCGTCGCGTGGAAGCCGATGGCCTTTGCGTCCCAATGACCTAAATTTAAGGGTGTTACTAGCGAGCCTCCCAATTTTTTAGCTATTGTTCGCCTCCCCATCCCCTTAGGAAAAGGCACATCTATATGCCCTTGGTTTTTTATGTAGCGTCCAATTTCTTTCCCCCACGGATGGGTTGTTAGATTAGGATCGCTAAAAACCAAACCCTATGGTAATTCATCCAGACATTGGTACGATCAGATTCCAAGGGAAAGGCTTTAAGGCGATGGATCAACCCATGAGTCTTGCTTCCGGGTGGGAAACTGAACGCAAAGGTAAGGTAGGTACTTTTCCAGCTTAAGATGAAGCCGTACCTGCTCTTTAGATTTCCCGCCCAAAGGTGTCTGTTCTTGTAAAAGAAAAGCTGTCACATAATGTAAAAATTTTACACAACATGATCCAATCGCGAATTGGAAAGTTGTTAATGCCACGGTATTTGGGAACCACGAAATTCACCACCGTGTGGCCATGCACATTCCGTGTCAGTCCCCAAAGCTAACCCTAGGGTGTGACATCGCCTTGAAGGCCCTAGTCATATAAAAAAGATAGTTGTAGAATCAACTCTGAGCACGGTTCGTGAGGACATAAGACTGTCGCTCTTGTGATAAATACCATCGGCGGTCCGATCAAATAAAACAAGGGGTCCTCTTAAGTAAAGCATTTAGTCGGGCAGATATGTATCAATATAAGACCAAGTTGTTCACTTCTGGAAGAAAGCATGGAAAAATTTGTCTATAGGGGTTCTTGAGTAATGAGTATGCTGAATCCGATTTTAATGGGACCAACGCTGGCAAAAACCCAAGGGTTCCCACTCAAAATTGACATTGAACATGGAAGGGGTCAAATCGCCATTCTTTTTGACCGCTTTTTCCAAAATTTTTTTTTAACCAAAACATTTTGAATATTTATTAGGAAAAAAAGCTTTCATAAGATTTTTTGAT
>JACEEZ010023328.1:0-19319 GCA_016584305.1 Chionoecetes opilio
ACCAAACCCCCCGCACCGGCCCTTGGGAGGTCCGGGCGGGGGGGGGGGCTGGCTGGGAAATGGAAAACCATCCGCCCATCTCACTTACCGTGGCAGACCAGGTACCACCAAACCCCCCGCTCCAGCCCTTGGGAGGATCCGGGCGGGGGGGGGGGGGGGGCGTGGCTGGGAGAACTACGTAACCATCCGCCCATCTCAGCTTACACGTGGCAGACCAGGTGTCAGGCCAGGGACGCCCTGGCGGGGAAATAATGCCCAGGGGAGAAAGGGTGAAAGCCGCGCCACTGGGGCGTAGCTTAACACCACAGACACAGACACCAGCCGAATAAAATATATTTAAGACACAGCTGGCCCCGGCCAGGGATGAAGAATAAACTACACTCATGCCCGTAAACCCTACAGAAGGATTACGAAGCATGAATGGGTAAAAACTTCACACACACCCACGTAAACACGAAAAAACAGCAGGTGCTTACCATATGGCCTGAGAGAAACAACACGTGTTACAGGAGACGCAGCAGGTGTTGACGCTATGAAGGCAAAAATAAGAATGATGGCTCCGAGCCGGCTGGCGGCAGCCGGCCTCGGTCAGGATTGGCACGGCGTTGCCAGACGTATGTTTCTTTTTCTTTCAGTTCTATGTGTTGCCTGGTTACCTAACCAGATGTTGGTATTGGTTGCCTGTATACCCAGGGTTTGCCCTGGGTGGCGATCTTTCCTATCCTATAGCTTAGTGCACTAGCTCTAAGGGGACCTAAAATATTAATTTAATATTTTCCAGGATGCCTTTTTGGATACCCCCAAGAATCGGTTTCGATACCCCCTGGGGGTATTGAGGCACTACTTTAAGAACACCTGCACTAAGGGATATGGACAGAGAGGACACGGGAAATTTCAAAGACAAGTCTGCAGCCCCCCTCTACCCCCGAGTGCGTCAGCACCCTGAGGGCTGGTGGAAGCCGCCCTGCACGATGCCCCACCAGATGCAACAGATGTAAGGGTCACCATGTGTCTAAGCCTTTGTCACTGAGCGATTGAAGAGGCTTTCTCCTCGTTGCCCCGGGGGAATGGGGACCACCAAGATAGTTGTGACACTATCCTTACAAGCAGTAACTGCAAAGGTAAGCCTCCGCGCTCTAGGCCAGTGCAAGGCTGCTCCAGCTCGGACCCTCCGCCACTGCACCCACGGAGTCCCCTAAGAAGAGGAGGTGAAGGAGGAAGAAGAAGAGTTCAAAGGCTGCTTCCACGGTTGCGTCTCAAACACCACACACCACGACTGCTGAGCTCTATGTACATACAGAGCAGGCGCCACCATTACCACGGGTTACAGCTGTTGAGGCCTCTTTCCAACACCATAACAGAGGACACTGAGAAACATCCAGCGCCTCTTGTCAGACAAGAGTTAAGACACCCTGTCTCCATTATAACGGGATGGTAGTGTTCCTCCCAACCGGGTACTTGAAAGACCTGCAGTCAGCATGACCCAGTTTGGCAAGCATCTCGCCGATCCCAAATTATTTGGCGCAATCAATCAATCAATCATTGGGGGCATACGCCGGGGGGCGCGTCGCCTCGCCCACCCTACGACGCCACTCCCGGGGTTACCACGAGCGAGTTCCCATGCAGGGCTCCTTTCCCATACCAAGCAGCTCTCGACAAGAAACATCAACTTGCCCCAGCCACGAGCCTTGTGGGCGCCCCCTTGGCCTCCTCCACGCCGGATTGTCTCTTACAGATACAACCCGATGGGAAGGATCGGTTTCAGGTAGCGTGCCACATTGCCCATATAGCCGAAGTTGGCGCTGACGGACTATGCAGGTAATAGGCCCTCGATTCAGTTTCACGGTGCAATCGCTGATTTGACACGTAATCATCCCAGCGATACCCCATGATCTGCGAAGACACTTATTACCAAAAGGGCATTGATTCGTCTCTTCAAGTCACTATTTAGTGTCCATGTCTCACAACCATAGATTTAAGACAGGGATCACAAGCGATTTGAAGATCCGGAATTTTGTCCTCCTGCACAGGTACCGAAAAACCCCCAAATACTCCCATTGAGCGAGTCCATAACACCCTGGCTATGCCAATCCGCCGTAAAACTTCTTGACGTGACCCCCGTCATTATGGACTGCGCTACCAAGGTATGTTTAAAAATTTCCAAGATCTCAATGTCTCGCCACACGCATGAACAGACTGTAAATGCTTCATCTAGTAAGTCTCCCAAAAACCTGGACCTTGGGCTTGAGCCAGGAGACCTCAAGTCCAAAGGCTTTGCCTCCTCATGCGCGCCTCGAGAGCCCTCACCAGGACCTCCAGCGACTCAGCAAAGATTTACTGGGATAATCGGCAAAAACAAGATCAGTGTCTTTGGGGTTGCCGACTTTATGCTCCACAATCACTTTGATCTACAAAACCCTTTTCCAATACCCATCCATACAAGCGTTGAAAAGTGAAAGGGGCAAGGACGCACCCTTGCCTCACTCCTGTTTTTCACAGGAAAAGAAGCTGGATACCCCCTGCCCCACACTTCACAGCACTCTCAGTCCAGAAATACAGACCAGTTAAACAAACCAATAGTCTTTGCAGGAATCCCTCGAAGTCGCAGAAGATCCCAGAGGTGACTCACGATGCACTGAGTCAAAACGCCTTCTTGAGATCAACATAGGCTGCAAGCATCCCCGTCGAAACTCACGTCGGCCCTTCCACCAGGACACGAAGCGGGTAGGATACGTCCGTTGTTTTACTTACCAGGCGTGAACCAGACTGCTGAGGTCTCTGATGCTTCACCAGATGACTGCGAATCCGTGTCCCGCAATAGATGGGCAAGCACCTTGCCTGGTGCGCTGAGCAGTGTAATACCGCGGTAATTGTTGCAGTCCTGACGGTCCCCTTTCCCTTTTCCAGATAGGGACGACCAGCCCCCTTTTCCAGTCAGGAGGAATGGTACCTGATTGCCACACGGCAGTCAGGACAGCATGCAACCCGCGGATCATGGCCTCAATCCCCAGCTTTGAGGAGCTCCGCACTGATATTACAAACACCAGCTGCCTTTCCACCCCTCAACTTTGCTACAGGCCTCTCTGACTTCGTCAAGAGAGGGTGCGGTTTCGTCGGCGCAATCGGCTGAGTAAAATCAAGACGGATGACTTCCATCTCCTCTGAGATCTCCAAGCTCAAGGTTGGCCACCATAGCCCACGAAGACAACCAGCCCTCCATATCCACTTCTATTACTGCTACCACTTTTTTCTCCCTCCAAATTCTTTGCTCTGTACAAGGGCCTTATTTGCACATGTATGGAGTAATTGGAGTATATCTCTCATGTTTGGGGGAATCCATTCATACTGTTTCTCCTAAACAGGGTAGAGTCAAAAGCTTTTCGTCGTATAATCTCCCCTCCATTGACTGACTGTCTTCACTCTTTAAATCACCGCCGCAATGTTGCTCCTCTTGCTCTTTTCTACCGTTGTTTTCTTTCCCCACTGTCTTCTGAACTTGCAACTGCGTGCCTCCCCACCTCAGTGGCCTCGCTGCACAAGGCTTTTTACTCATTGACATCCTTATTCTGTCCATCTTCCTAGTACAAGGGTTGATGGAGTGCATCTTCATAGGCACTTCCTAGTGCAAGGGAACTCTCTTCCTGTTTCTGTTTTTCCACCTTCCTACGACTTGGAGGATCCTCCAGAACTGCAGGGTTTACCGGGGTGCTGAATTTTTGCAACTGATCAAAGACTTGTTGTTGCTATACTTAAGCTTCATGTCAAGTCCAGAAAAACTCAAGAGGATAGCATATTGTGTTTCATCTTTAGAAACTGAAGGACTTGACATGTGCCCATGAGTTTGCAGTGGCAGTCTCAAATCGGTTTGATGTGCTCGGTACCTCAAGGATCCGGGTAGAATTGTGGGATTACTTCAAACGTTAAACTCTCCAGGCTGCCAAGGAGAGTATTGGTGAGAGCCCGAGGTCACAGCGTGGTTTTGTCTCGACAGAGACGCCGGAGAATATCGAGAAGAGTCGCACTGCTAGACTTGCTGGGAACCAGGATCAGTACAGGGCTCTGTCACGCAGGGCTAACCCCCTCCCGGGGAGAGACAAGGAGAGGTACGTCAGGAGTCTCGCTGAGGATGTCGAGGGCCATTTGAACGCTAATGACCTCCGACCCGCCTACCGAGCCCTGAAGAACTGAATATTTGGGCAGTTGTTCACGGTGGACGCTCCAATTAGACATCCTCCCATAGACGAAACCGCACCCTCTATTGACGGAGTCAGAGAGGCTATAGCAGTTGTTGTTGAAGGGTGGAAAGGCAGCTGGTGTTTGTAATATTAGTGCGGAGCTCATCAAGCTGGGTGTGAGGCCATGATCCGCGGGTTGCATGCTGTCTTGACTGCCGTATTGCAATCAGGTACCATTCTTCCTGACTGTATAAGGGGGCTGGTCCCTGGTCCTTATCTGGAAAGGGAAAGGGGACCGTCAGGACTGCAACAATTATAGTGGTATTACACTGCTCAGCGTGCCAGGCAAAGTGCTTGCCCATCTATTGCTGCCCAGGATCCGCAGACCTCAGGAGTCTGGGTTCACGCATGGGAAGTCAACAATGGACCGTATCTTAGCGCACCGTGTCCTGGTGGAACGCCGACGTAAAGTTTCGACAGGGGATGCTTGCAGCCTATGTTGATATCAAGAAGGCGTTTGAGTCAGTGCATCGTTAGTCACTGTGGGATCTTCTGCAACTTTGCGTGATTCCTGCAAGGACTATTGGTTTGATGACTAGCCTGTACTCTGGGACTGAGAGTGCTGTGAAGTGTGGGGAAGGTGTATCCAGCTTTTTCCTGTGAATACAAGAGTGAGGCAAGGATGCGTCCTTGCCCCATCACTTTTCAACACTTGTATGGACTGGGTATTGGGGAAAGTCGTAGATCAATGTGATTTGTGGAGCATCACTCGGTAATACCAAGATCACTGATCTTTTTTTTTGCTGAGTCGCTAGAGGTGATGGCTCTCGAGGCGCTGCACCAGGAGGCAAAGCCTTTGGGACTTGAGGTCTCCTGGCTCAAGACCTAAGTCCAGATGTTTGGAGGCTTAATAGATGAAAAACATAGTCTGTTCATGCGTGCGGCGAGGACATTGAGATCTTGGAAAAATTTTACATACCTTGGTAGCGCAGTCCATAATGATGGCGGGTCACGTCAAGAAGCCTTACAGCGGATTGGCATAGCCCACAGTGTTGTGGACTCGCTCAACACGAGTATTTGGCGTTGTCGGTACCTGTGCTGGACAAAGATCCGGATCTTCAAGTCGTTTGTGATCCCTGTCATACCCTATGGATGTGAGACATGGACACTAAATAGGGGACTTGAAGAGGCAAATCGTTGCCTTTGGTAATAAGTGTCATGTAGAATCATGGAGTATCGCTGGGATGATTACGTGTCAAATCAGCGATTGCACCGTGAAACTGAATCGAGGTCTATCACCCGCGTAGGTCGTCAGCGCCAACTTCGGCTATATGGGCATGTGTGGCGCTACCCTGAAACCGATTCTTGCCACCGGGTTGTACCTGTAAGAGACACTCTGGCGTAGAGGAGGCCAAGGGGGCGACCACAAGGTTCATGGCTGGGGCAAGTTGATGTTTTTTGCCGAGAATTGCTTGGTATGGTATGGAAAGGAGCTTACATGGGAACCCGCGCCAGGTGATCCCCAGGAGTAGCGTCGTCGGGTTGGCGAGGCGCCCCCCGGCGTATGCCCTTAATGATTGCTTGATCGACTTGAATATTTTTAAGAGAGGAGTGACAAGACGCTCCCCGAACTAAGTTGGCCCACGACCCTTTTAGTATTTGCTTACTGTCTTTTTTACAGGGACTAGTAGCTAAGCGAGCTTTTTGTTAATTCTTCTTATTATGCCCTTGAGCAGTCATTTGTGATATAAAAACAAATAGATTTATGTGATTATTCGGATCAAGTGAAATTTGAAGTTTATGAGCTTTTATGTGGTAATATGGTTCTGGTCAAAAATTAATGAAACGCCAATCATGCCGGTATTAAAACGTGGTGAAGCGTTACGAAAAAGCCTTTGGTTATTCTTCCAGCATTTGTGTAATTATAATGATATATAATTTAACCCAAGCAATTTCATTTTCAAGAAAATAATGGTTCCCATAATTGATGAATCTCAAGAGGTAACCATACTGTGTTTCATCTTGAGAAACTGAAGGACTTGACATGTGCTCATGAGTATGCGGTGCAGTCTCAAATCGGTTTGATGTGCTCGGTGCTCTCGGGGACCCTGTAGAACTGTGGGATACCTTCAAACGTGAAACTCTACAGGCTGCCAAGGAGTGTATTGGGGAGCGCCCGAGGTCAAGGCGTGGTTTTGTCTCGACGGAGACGCTGGAGAAAATCGAGGAGAAGTCGCGCTGCCAGGCTGGCTGGGAACCGGGACCAGCACAGGGCTCTGTCACGCCGGACTAGAACCCTCCTGGGGAGAGACAAGGAGAGGTATGTCAGGAGTCTCGCTGAGGATGTCAAGGGTCATTTGAACGCTAATGACTTCCGACCCGCCTATCGAGCCCTGAAGAAAGCTCCGTTCCAAGTCTCCTTCTCGGGCGAGTGCTATTCGAACAGCAGATGGGCGCCTCGTGTCGGACATGGATGAGCAGATGGCTCGTTGGGCTGAGTTTCTTTGGGCAGTTGTTCACGGTGGACCCTCCAACTGACCAGCTTCACACCACTGGGTTACAGGCAGTGGATGCCGATCCTCCCATTGACGAAAGCGCACCCTCACTTGACGAAGTCAGAGAGGCTGTAGTAAAGTTGAGGGGTGGAAAGGCAGCTGGTGTTTGTAATATCAGTGCGGAGCTCCTCAAAGCTGGGGGTGAGGCCATGATCCACGGGTTGCATGCTGTCCTGACTGCCGTGTGGCAATCAGGTACCATTCCTCCTGACTGGAAAAGGGGGCTGGTCGTCCCTATCTGGAAAGGGAAAGGGGACCGTCAGGACTGCAACAATAACCGCGGTATTACACTGCTCAGCGTACCAGGCAAGGTGCTTGCCCATCTATTGCTGACACGGATTCGCAGCCATCTGGTGAAGCATCAGAGACCTCAGCAGTCTGGGTTTACGCCTGGTAAGTCAACAACGGACCGTATCCTAGCGCTTCGTGTCCTGGTGGAACGCCGACGTGAGTTTCGACAGGGGATGCTTGCAGCCTATGTTGATCTCAAGAAGGCGTTTGACTCAGTGCATCGTGAGTCACTCTGGGATCTACTGCGACTTCGAGGGATTCCTGCAAGGACTATTGGTTTGATAACTGGTCTGTATTCTGGGACTGAGAGTGCTGTGAAGTGTGGGGCAGGTGTATCCGGCTTCTTTCCTGTGAATACAGGAGTGAGGAAAGGGTGCGTCCTTGCCCCATCACTTTTCAACGCTTGTATGGACTGGGTATTGGACAAGGTTGTAGATCAAAGTGATTGTGGAGCATCCGTTGATAACACCAAGATCACTGATCTTGTTTTTGCCGATGATGCAGTAATCTTTGCTGAGTCGCTGGAGGTCCTGGTGATGGCTTTTCGAGGCGCTGCACGAGTAGGCAAAGCCTTTGGGACTTGAGGTTCCTGGCTCAAGACCAAGGTCCAGGTGTTTGGAGACTTACTAGATGAAGCAGTACATCTGTTCATGCGTGTGGCGAGGACATTGAGATCTTGGAAAGTTTTACATACCTTGGTAGCGCAGTCCATAATGACGGCGGGTCACGTCAAGAAGTCTTACGGCGGATTGGCATAGCCCACGGTGTTATGGACTCGCTCAGCGGGAGTATTTGGCGTTGTCGGTACCTGTGCAGGAGGACAAAGATCCGGATCTTCAAATCGCTTGTGATCCCTGTCTTACTCTATGGTTGTGAGACATGGACACTAAATAGTGACTTGAAGAGACGAATCGATGCCTTTGGTAATAAGTGTCCTTCGCAGAATCATGGGGTATCGCTGGGATGATTACGTGTCAAATCAGCGATTGCACCGTGAGACTGAATCGAGGCCTATTACCTGCATAGTCCGTCAGCGCCAACTTCGGCTATATGGGCATGTGGCACGCTACCCTGAAACCGATTCTTCCCATCGAGTTGTATCTGTAAGAGACAATCCGGCGTGGAGGAGGCCAAGGGGGCGCCCACAAGGCTCGTGGCTGGGGCAAGTTGATGTTTCTTGTCGAGAGCTGCTTGGTATGGGAAAGGAGCCTGCATGGGAACTCGCGCGTGGTGACCCTCGGGAGTGGCGTCGAAGGGTGGACGAGGCGACGCGCCCCCAGGCGTATGCCCCCAATGATTGATTGATTGAATTTAATTTTCAAGAAAAATAATGGTTCCATAATTGATGTTTGCAGCATTTATATTATTATTATCAATTCAGGCATGTTTTTTGTATATGTGGGTTATGTAACTTTTTTGGATATTTGCCGTAGATAATACTTTAGTCGCCACCTGCAGTAAATGTTGCCAGGCGTCATATATTACGAGTTATAGCATCACTACTGATTTTTATGTGCACTGAAGATAATACACAGTAGTTTATATCATGACTGTATAATCTACCCTGTTTCAGCGTTGTTTATGCTTTGTATCTGCAAGTATATACGGTTTCAAATTTCCCTACTCGTTTTTTTTTTCGGGCGACGACGACGGCGGGAGGACACTCAGAACAGAAACACTAGATGGCGACCTTAGTGTAGCCCGTTATCAACGTCGCCACTCGGTTTTATTTTTGTAATTTGTACATTTATAGCCATAATATGACACAGATGAAGACACAAAATGACACAGACTCTCCAGATAGCCCCTTCTAACTTTCCTGAAATTATGGATGTAGAAATGTAAGTATTAACGTCACCAGACGTCTGTACATCGAAAAAAACCCCATTGTCTTGGCGACTTAAGTGCTATCTACGGTAGATATATGAAACTCTTCATCACACATACGGAGATGCACATACCCACAATTGGTAAGCACGATTAAAACACATTACATGATAATGATGATTCATCAAGTAGGAAAGATATAGCATGAGATATAGTTATGGATAAAGTTTTGTATTTAGGGCTTTATAATATATGAGTCTTTTTCCGCCTGCTGTCTGAGCGTCACTGTGTTATTTTCATGCAAATAAGGATGTTTTCTTGTTTTCGATGCAAACACTATCAAGATGGATTCATATTTTATTTCCTGACGTTGCAGATCACGCTGAGCGCCTCTCTTCTCTCTCTCTCTCTCTCTCTCTCTCTCTCTCTCGTCTCTCTCTCTCTCTCTCTCTCTCTCTCTCTCTTCTCTCTTCTCTCTCTCTCATTAAATTGAATTTCATTGTGTTCCTCGGTTTTCCATTACTTGATATTGTATTGTATTTCATTTTTTGAGCGCATTGAAGTGGATTTTTTTTGTTAACTACTTTATTGCAACAAGTTTACTATTGTCCCAGGCACACGGCGAATCTTCGCGATCTACTGTATCTACATCCGACAGCCATGCGTCGGCAGTCAAATAATATTTTGGGCAGCCAATGATGTTCGTTTCATGAAAAAGAACGCGGCACATTTTGGCCAAGTTTGGCTGAGGAAGGTAGTGCCGAGACGTGACTTGGGTGTGAAGAAAGTCATGCATGTGAAGCAGGCGGAAAACACACCTTGAGAAGCGAGGGAAGTGTGCATGTTCATTTTTATGTTTTCCTCACCTTTATTTATCATTAGCATTGTTATCTATCTATAATAATATACGCGAAAGTGTGTGGTGTGTGTGTGTGTGTGTGTGTGTGTGGGGGGTGGTGTGTGTGTGTGGTGTGTGTTGTTCCGCTCCAGGTGCCGCCCCCCCTGTGGCAGAATCCCCTCATATGGCACAGTTGGAACCGGCTCGAGCAGGGGAAGATTTTAAGCCCATTTAGGAGATGATCCGAACACTATTTTTTTTTTTTTTTTTTAGCAGCCTATTAGCGAGAATTGTGAAAAAGAAGTGGGTTGCGAGAGAATTGAGGAAACCTTGATGTAGGGTGATGGGTAATGGGTTGAGGTGAATGGGTGGGGTGATGGGAATGGGTGTGGGGTGTGGGTGAGTGAATGGGGGGGGGTGATGGGTGATGGGTGAGGGAATAGATGGGGGTGATGGGTAATGGGTGAGTGAATGGGTGTGTGGTGATGGATAATGGGTGAGTGAATGGGTGGGGGTGGGGGGTAATGGGTGAGTGAATGGGTGAGGGTGATGGGTAATGGGTGTGTGAAGGGGTTTGGGGCGATGTTGAATAGGTTTGGCGTTAATACATACATTTCTACATCCATGATTTCAGGAAAGCTAGAAGGGGCTATCTGGAGAATCTGTGTTTGGTGGGCCGAAGGCCCACCAATAGCCCTCCGCAGGAGCTAGCCAAAAAGTCCGCCCGGAGGGCGGCTTTGCGGCTATTTCATTACCATATGTTCCATGTCACTTAAACCCAGTTACCAACTCAAACAGTGCTAACTCAACCAGTGACCATCTCAACCAGTACCAATTCAACCAGTGACCATCTCAACCCCTTCACGCCCATATCTTTCCTTTGCTATATAAAATCGTCTGTCGTTAGCCATGAAACTACGAAAACTAACTTAATATACCAAATATGCTAGTGGACAAGGATACTAAACAGGTCAGATCTATAAAATATTGCTTATATTCACTAAAATCGTCAAAATGGCACACAAATTACAATGGAAATTACCTTCTAGGCCTCAAGGGGTTAACCAGTGCCAACTAAACTAGTAACAACTCAACCAGTACCAACTCATTCAGTGACCATCTTAACCAGTGACCAACTCAACCAGTGACCATCTCAACCAGTGACCGTTTCAACCTGTGAAAATTTCAAACAGTGACCATCTCAATCAGTTCCAACTGAACCAGTGAACAAATTAACCAGTGCCAACTCAACCTGTACCAGTGCATCTGAACTACCAGTGCTCTCAGCTGCTTACTCTGTGCAGGGACCTTATCCGCCCATGTATGGAGTATGCCTCTCATGTTTAGGGGGGATCTACTCATACAGCTCTTCTAACCAGGGCTGAGTCAAAAGCTTTTCGTCTCATCAACTCCTCTTCTCTGATTGACTTTCTTCAATCATTAAATCACTGCCGCAATGTTGCTTCTCGTGCTATCTTCTACCGTTATTTTCATGCTCACTGCTCTTCTAAACTTGCTAACTGCATGCCTCCCCCCATCCCGCGGCCTCGCTGCACAAGACTTTCTACTCATTTTCATCCCTATTCTGTCCATCTCCCTGATGCAAGAGTTAACCAGTATCTTCAGTCTTGCATCCCCCTTCACTGGTAAACTCTGGAACTCTCTTTCTGTTTCAATTTTTCCACCTTTCTACGACTTAAATATTTTCAAGAAAGGAGTAACAAGACACCTCCTGAACTAAATTAGCCTTAACTCCCCTTTTTATATACTATTACTGTCTTCTTTATAGGGACTGGCAATTAAGCGGGCTTTTTTAACGTTACTTCTTTGTTTTTGCCTTTGGCCTGTCCTTTGTGATATAAAAAAAAAAAGAGAGAAAAAAAGTACCAACTCAACCAGTGACCAACTAAACCAGTACCAACTCAAACAGTGTCCATATCAATCAGTACAAACTCAACCAGTGCCAAAGTGCCAACTCAACCAGTGACATCAAACACTTCAACCAGTGCCAAATCAACCAGTGGCCAACTCAACCAGTGACCATCTCAACCAGTGGCCAACTCAACCAGTGCCAAATCAACCAGTGACCGTCTCAACCAGTTCCAACTCAACCAGTGACCATCTCAACCAGTGACCATCTCAACTAGTACCAACTCAACCAGTGCCAACTCAACCAGTGACCATCTCAACCTGTACAAACTCAACTAGTACCAACTCAACAAGTGACCATCTGAACTCGTGACAATCTCAACCAGTGACCACCTCAACCAGTACCAACTCGACCAGTGACCATATATACATACCTTCAACACTAAAAACACGCACCCCCAACATTACATCCATCCCCAACGCTTACCACATGCCTCCTACACTTAACGATTATACCCCTGACATTTAACACATCATCCAACAACACTTAACACATACGCACACCCAACATTCAATACCTGCACCCCCAACACTTAATACCTGCACCCCCACCACTAGGTAGTGGAGCGAAGTGCTAATGCGACGCTAGTCAGGCTAGGTCATGAGCAACCGAGATGAGCCCCGAGGCCAAGCGCAGCATACCGTATGCCTCCATATATATATATATATATATATATATATATATATATATATATATTATACATATATATATATAATATATATATATATATATATATATAGTATTATATATATAATATATATATATATATATAATATATATATTATATATATATATAATAGTATATATATATATATATATATATATATATATAAAATATATATATGTTCAAGTTCAGGTTTTAAGTTCAATATTTTGCCAGTATAATTCAATTCGAGGTATCAGCGTTTGTATTTCAGGGGCTAAGCCGCCAGATGTCCATAGTGTCGTCTCCGCTTAGACGAAAAAAATGTGGACAACTTTAAATCTCTCAATACATGAACATTTTTCTCTATACTTTTGACCAGTGCATTTTTCTCTTTCTTTTTGTGTATGTTGGGTAATATATATATAATCTTTTAATTAAATGATCCAGTACGATACTTGCGACTCCAGGCACGACTATCAACCGCTGATTGGCTGAGAAACGTAAACAAAAGCACCGGCCCGCCACCCGTTACCATGACAACACACCACTACAACCTGTACCACAGTTATAAGCTATAATATAAAGATAGAGCATACGAACATGATACATAAGGAAGCTACAAGAGGCTGGGAGACCTACACGTGGTAGTTCCTGTTACTTAACACTACCTACAGCCACCTTTCATCCCCATCCATGAAATTATCCATATTAATATTATACCACCACCACCACCACCACCACAACCCACTACCACCCATCACCAACACAACACACTGCCACCCACTACACTACCACCACCACTCGTGTGCATGGTCTAAACTAGGACTAATAGCGCATTTTCGTGACGTTCACCGCCCTGGTTCAGTCCAGTCCGGACCGGTCAGGTGGACTGATGTCGCGAAAATACATCGAGACTGGCCCCCGTCCCATTCGTCGTTCCTATTGACTTGGGGATGAGTGGGGGGTCCTCCAGGCAGAAATGCAATTGTGTTTACGGTACTTAATTTCCCAAGTGTTTTTTTAGCAAATTTCGAAGGGGCCCCCCTAGCCCCCAAAAAAAAAATTTTTTTCCCCCGGGCCAAAAAAAACCCCCCCTTTTAAATTTTAAAACCCCCAAAAAAAATTTTTTTTTAAAAAAAAAACAAAAAATTTTTAAAAAAAATTTTTTTTAAAAAAAATTGGAATTTAAAAAAATTTTTAAAAAATTTTTTTAAAAAAAAATTTTTTCCCTTTTAAAAAAATTTTAAAAAATTTTTTTTTTTAAAAAAAAAGGGGAAAAAAATTTTCCCCCCCCGGGGGAAAAAAAATTTTTTTTAAAAAAAAAAAACCCCCCCCCAAAAAATAAAACCCCCCCTTTTTCCCCCTTTTTCCCCCTTTTTTTTTGGGGGGAAAAATTTTTTTTTAAAAAAAAAACCCCAAAATTTTCCCCAAAAAACCCCTTTTTTGGGGGGGGCCAAAAACCCCCCCCCCCCAAAAAAAACCCCCCCAAAAAAAAAAAAATTTTAAAATTTTTGGGAAATAAAAAAAGGTTTTTTGGGGGAAAAATTTTTTCCCCCCCCAAAAAATTAAAAAAAAAAAAAATTTTTTTTTTAAAACCCAAACCCCCCCAAAAAACCCCCCAAAAAAACCCCCCCCTTTTTTCCCCCCCGGGGCCAGGGGGGGGGGGCCCCTTTTTTTTTAAAAAGGGCCCCCCCCCGGGGCCGGGGGGGAAAAAAATTTAAAAACTTTAAAAATTTTTTTCCCCCTTTTTTTTTTTTTTTAAAAAAAAAGGGGGGGGGGGGGAAAAAAATTAAAATTTAAAAAAAATTTTTAAAAAATTTTTTTTTTTTAAATTCAAAAAATTTTTTTGGAAAATTTTTTTTTTTACCGGGGGGCCCCCCGGGAAAAAAAATTTTTTTTGGGTTTTCCCCCCCCCTTTGGGGCCCCTTTTTTTTTTTTTTTTGGGGCCCCAAACCCCCCCCCAAAAAAAAAATTTTCCCCCCCGGGCCCCCCCCCGGGGAACCCCCAAAAAAAATTTTTTTTTTCCCCCAAATTTTTAAAAAAAAAATTTTAAAAAAAAAAACCCCCCTTTTTTTAAAATTTTTTCCCCCTTTTTTTTTTTTTTAAAAAAACCCGGGGAAACCCCCCCTTTTGGTTTTTTTTTTTTAAAATTTTTTTTGGGGAAAACCCGGGC
This sequence comes from Chionoecetes opilio, assembly GCA_016584305.1. Classification (NCBI taxonomy): domain Eukaryota; kingdom Metazoa; phylum Arthropoda; class Malacostraca; order Decapoda; family Majidae; genus Chionoecetes; species Chionoecetes opilio. The sequence continues at coordinate 14,436 of JACEEZ010023328.1, forward strand.
CCCCCTTTTTTTGTTTCCCCCCCCCTTTTTTGGGGGGGGGGGGTTTCCCCCGGGGGGCCCTTTTAAATTTTTCCCTTTTTTTCAAAAAAAAAATTTTTTTTCCCCCCCCCTTTTTTTTTTTTTGTTTTTGTTTTTTTTTTTTGGGAAAAAAAAATTTTTTTTTAAAAAACCCCCTTTTTTTTAAATTTTTTTTTTTTTTTTTTTCCCCCAAAAAATTTTTTTTTTTAATTGGCAATTTTTAAAAAAAAAAAATTTAATTAAAAACACGTTAAAAAAAAAAAAAAAAATTTTTTTTTAAAAAAAACCCTTGTCCCCATTTTTTCCCCGGGGGTTCCCAAAATAAAATTGATCCCCAAAAAAAAAAAAACCCCCCAAAAAAAAAAACCCCCCGGGGGGGGGGCCCCCCCGGGGAAAAAAAAAAAAAAGGTTTAACCAAAAGGGGGTGGACGATCATGTGAGTAATTCCCACACAAACGTAAGCCCCGCACGCACACGCATCTACGCACGCACACACACGCACACACGAACGCAAGCACACCCCACACACACAAACAAAACACAACCACAAACACACACAACAAAAAAAAAAAAACCACCACACAAACCCCCACCAAAACGAACAAATATAAAAAACCATCGTACAAACACTACACACAATTTCCCTTACATACTTTCATACATTTAAAATCAAAGGGCCCCTTAAAATCTAAACCCCATCACACACCAACACATGCACACACATCAAATAAAACACGAGCATACATAAAAACACTTACATTCTTACTCTACGGGTTTTACATAGATTGAAGTGGGATACAAAAAATTTCTAAAGTTTCTTAAATAGGGAAGTGGACTATTTATTGTTAACAAGAGTTTTAATATTTGTCGGGAAAGAAAATTTTTTACTGGGGCCCGGGGGTACCCTGATGCTTTGCTTGTACAAACGTGCGGGAAAATTGGGGGGCATCCTCAGGGCTAAACCGGTACCTCTTGTTGCATAAAAATTTCCTACCAAAATGAATGATATGTTACTTGGGAATGAGTTATATTTCCCAAAAAAAACCTAATGGCCAAAAAAAAAATTATGGATGTTATTAAAATTTTTTGTAATTTTTAAAGGGTTTTAACTGCCGCAAAGGCCCCCCTCCGGGGGGAAATTTTTTTACTAGGGTTTCCCCGCGGGGGGGCTTTTTGGGGGGCCTTCCCCCCAACCCCCTGTGTTTTAATTTTTATATATATAATTATATATAATATAATTTTATATTATATAAAATAATATTATATATATATTAATATATATAATATTATAAAAAAATATTATTTTATTATATAATATTTTATATATATATAACTATATATATTTATAAAATTATTTTATTAAAAATAATATATATTATTAAATATATATATAATATAATATATAAAATTAAACACCTAAAATAATCTAACATTATAATAAATATATTATAATTAATCTATATTTTATATATATATTATATACAATATATATCTATATTAAATATATATAAAACTATATATTTTATTAAAAATTTTATTTTTAAAATAAAATATTTTTTAATTATATTTATTTCCCCCCCCAAAAATTTTTACTTGGGCCCCAAAACACCCCCCTCCGGCCCCTTTTTCCCAAATTTTGGAGGGAAAAAGGGAGGTTCGGGCCCCCCCCCCTTTTTTCCCCCCCCTTTTTTCCCCACCCCAAAAAAAAGACCCCCCCCCTTTAAATTTTCCCTAAATCCCCCCAAATTAAAAAAATTATTTAAAACCCCCCCCATTTCACCCCTTTACCCCCCAAACCCCCTTTACTCACACCATTTCCCCCTCACCCCCCACCCATTCCCTCACCCATTACCCATCCCCCCTCCCCCCCATTCACTCACCCATTACCCCACACCCAAACCCATTTACTCACCAATTTCCCATTTTTCCCCCACCCCAATTCCACTAATTACCCAAAAAAAAAATGCACTCCCCAAACCTTTAAATTTTTCCCTTTAAACCCCCAAAACCCCTTTATTCCCCCCCATACCCCACCAAAAACCCCAAAACCCTTTGTTTTATTTTGGTTCAAGGTTTCCTCAATTTCCCGAAAAAAACCCAAAAAATTTTTTTTCAAATTTTTGTAAAAGGCGGTAAAAAAAAAAAAAGGATTTTGGTACCCCCAAAAAGGCCCTTTAAAACTTTCCATTGGGAACCGGTTCCAAACCTGTGGCCCCCCTATTTTATGGGATTAAAGGGAAAGGGGCCCCCTTTTTGGACCGCAATTTTAAAAAAAAACACGACCAATTTTTTTTCTTTATATTTTTGGAAAGGGGGGAAAAATTTTTAAAAGTTTTTTTTCCCATAAAAATTTTCATTAAAAATTTTTTTTGTGCCTGTAATTTTATTAATAAGAAGGAAGGAAACCCGAAAAAACCATTTCTTGAATTGGAAATGGAAAATTTTTTTCAAAATTCTTTGAATTTCCTTGCAAAAACCCCTTTTAAATTTTTCAAAATTTAATAAAAAAAAAAAAAAAAAAAAAAAAAAAAAATTTTTTTTTTTTTTTTTTTTTTTTTTTTTTTTTTTTTTTCAAAAACCAAAAAATCCAAAATTTAAACTTACAAAAATTTAAGAAAAAAAAATATTTTAAACAAGTTTGAAAAAAATAAAAAAATTTTTAAAAAAAAAAAAACCAGCAAAAAATATTTTAAAAATTTAAAAATTTAAATAGGTTTAAGGCCCCGAAAGGGGACTGTTCTACCAATTCCACCTAATAGGCTGCTAAAAAAAAAAAAAGTGATCGGATCATCCCCAAAATGGCTTTAAAACTTTTCCCTGGTCAACCTGGTTCCAAACCTGTGCCATATGATGGGATTCCGCACAGGGGGCGGCACCTATCGCGGACACACAGACAGACAGACAGACAGACACACTTTCGCTTATATTATTATAGATATACAAGATTTACAGAGTCGAATTTACCCATGAAAAATATACATCTAAAATTTTTGTTTTGTGCTACTGATAATTTATTTAGATAAGAAGGCCAGGTACCACCACAGACAGAAACACATTACATGAGATTAGGGTAACATAAGGTATAGTAGATGGTAATCATAGCTTCTTTAGTAAGTCGGTGACAAATCCTGTGGTACAACACTCCACATAATTTAGATATACATCGGTATACTGCATTAATGTGGTGACCCCAGTTTAGATGCTCGTCAATTTAAAAACCCTAAAACTTTGTATGGCTGACTCGTTGAATTATTTGATCTTCTAATGATATTGGAGGCATTTTATATTATATATAGTTGGTGTCGTCTGCATATATGACAAGTTTTGATTCAAGGTTTGTGCTTGCATGTGACATATCATTAATATAGATTAGTGATGGACCGAATATTCGCATTTGCATTCGCAATTGCGAATATTCGCATGTTTTTTCAATATTCGCATTCGCATTCGCATTCGCACTCCCACTCATAGTTGTTTGCGAATATGCGAATATTTTGCCCAAATCAATAAACTTACAAAAATAAGAAAAAATATAACAAGTGAAAATAATATTACACACAGCAAATATATAAATAAATTAATAGTTTAGCCGAGCGTTAGTTTAAAGAATGGGGTGAGGAGGCGTAGTGGTAGCCAAGGCCATAGTCCCTCAGACACTAACTCCATCCTCCAACAGAGTGGCAGCCGCTACTCTCAAGGTCACTGTTACTGAACTCACTCATTGCCTCGTGCGCCATACTGCAGTAAGCATATATGCGCTCTTCTCTCTTACCCACGAGCACAATCAACATTCTTTGAAAGAGAACAGTATTGCAGCAGCCTACTGCGTAATGGCGTCCAGTCACACCAGTGTGATTTGGGATTACGTATTTCGAGACTATCTCTAATGACATTGCAAAGTGTAAACTTTGCAATAATAATTATTCATGTAAGATATTATCATGTAAGTATTCGTGTAGGACTGGGTCCTCGTCCCGCAACCTGGAAAACATAGAAAATTGAATGGAATTCACTTTACCGTAGATAACACTAAAGTCACCAGGACAATGTTTCTTTTTTATTTACAGACGTGTGGTGGCGTTAATACTTATATTTCTACATCCATGATTTCAGGAAAGTTAGAAGAGGATATCTGGAGAGTTTGTGTCATTTTGTGTCTTCATCTGTGTCATATTATGGCAATAAATGAACAAATTACAAAAATAAAACCGAGTGGCGACGTTGATAACGGGCTACACTAAGGTCGCCATCTAGTGTTTATGTTTAGAGTGTCCTCCCACCGTCGTCGTCGCCCGAAAAAAAACAGAGTAGGGAAATTTGAAACCGTATACTGTATACATGCAGATACAAAGCATAAAACAACACTGAAACAGGGTAGATTATACAGTCATGATATAAACTACTGTGTATCATCTTCAGTGGCACATACAAATCAGTATTGATGCTATAATTCGTAATATATGGCGCCTGGCGACGTTAGGGCAGGTGGCGACTAAAGTGATATCTGCGGTAAACATTCATATTTTTATGGCAGAACTTTTACAATATATACAAAATATTTCAGTTATCTGTATAATATCATAAATAGTGTATTACTTGAAATATTATGTAATATTCGCAATTCGCATTCGCATTCGTGAATATTTACCAAATATTCGCCTCGCATTCGCATTCGCGATACGGAAATAGACTTCGTCCACGCTAATATAGATTCTAGCCGCAAAGCCGCCTCGGCACTTTGTTAGCTCCTGCGGAGGGCATTGGTGGCTTTGGCCCCACCACTTCGGCCCACCAAAACAGACTCTCCAGAAGCCTTCTATTTCGGCCAACCATTAATACCCAACCCACCTCCATCATGTTATCTAC
>JACEEZ010023330.1:0-22500 GCA_016584305.1 Chionoecetes opilio
GGGGGAAACAGTGAGGGGAGAAAGGGAGGCCAGCCCCGGCATGAGGAAGGCCCAGGAGGCAGAAGGGCAGGCGGCCAAAACGGAAAGTTTCCCGAGGCAGGTGCAACTCGCAGTCTCCAGTTTACTCTAGATCGGAAAATATTTGGTGTATGCGAAACAGGGCAGTGTGTTCCCATCTCTCTCTCTCCTCTCCTCTCTTCTCTTCTCTCTCTCTCTCTCCTTCCCTCTGCTCCCCTCTCTTCTCTTCCCCCTCCTCTCTCTCCTCTCTCTCTTCCCCTCTCTCTCTCTCTCTCCTCTCTCTCCTCTTCATCTCCTCTTCTCTCTCTCTCTCTCTTCTCCTCTCTCTCATCTCTCTCTCTCTCTCTCTCTCTCTCTCTCTCCTTCTCTCTCTCTCTCTCTCTCTCTCTTCTCTCTCTCTCTCTCCCTTTTCTCCTCTTCTCTCCTCTCTACTCTCTCTCTCTCTCTCTCCTCTCTCTCTCATCTCTTCTCTCTCCTCTCTCTCTCTCTCTCTCTGTGTGTGTGCTACATGTTGTCCCCTTTTCAAAGTGTCCTCGTTTTCAGTGTGTCTCCCTCTGCTTCACTGTGCTTCCGTCTCATTCTGCCTCACTTACATACGCAATACACCCATCCCCCTCCCTACACGCTTCTCTTGCCCTTCGCCCATTCAAACACACACACACCACACACGAGAGGAGAGAGAAGGAGAGAGAGAGGAGAGAGGGGAGAGAGAGAAGGAGAGAGAGAGAGAGAGAGAGAGGAGAAAGAGAAGAGAAAGAGAGAGAGGAGAGAGAGAGAGAGCAGAGAGGGGCGAGAGAGAGAGGAGAGAGAGAGAGAGAATGCTTAATTTCCGTCTGCAGCATCCGCCCCCAGTTCAGCACTCCAGCAATGGGCTACAGGACTGAATTGCTGCCGAGTGTTGTCGTCAACCTGGCTCAGACAACACACACACAAACACACACACACATACACACGCACGCACGCACCACACACACACACACACACACACACACAACACACGCAGGCACGCACAACACACACGCACGCACAAGACACACAACACACACACACACACACACACACACACACACACAACACACACACACACACACGCACGCACACACGCACGCACGCACCACGCCGCACCAGCATCACCAAAACACACACACACACACACACACACACACACACGCACGCACTACACGCAGCGCACGCACGCACGCACGCCGCATACACACACACACACACACACACACACACACACACACACACACACACACACACACACACACACACACCACACCCCACCACGCACGCACGCACGCACGCACGCATACACACACACACCACACACACACCACACACACACACACACACACACACACACACACACACCACACGCACACACACACGCACGCACGCACGCACGCACGCATACACACACAACACACACACCACACACACACACACACACACACACACACACGCACGCACGCACGCACGCACGCACGCACGCACGCACGCACGCATACACACACACACACACACACACACACACACACACACACACTGTACACGTAGTAACAACAACATTAGTAGCAGTAATGATAGAAGTGGCCTACACGGTGTTGCATACAATAGCATGACTCCTGCCTGCCTCCCATGCCTCTGCCTCATATGCCATATATGGTAACATCTTTTATGTCGTAAGGGTCTTGCTGGCGGGGTTAAGACACTGTTTTTGGCCCTTATTGACTTCCCCGTCGCCCTAGATCCAGGCTGCCTTGCAGCGCGTCCTGCGGCAATTCAAGGACTCATTGGTCAGCATAATTCCTACCTCCTTTTCTGTTTCTTGGCTACCCTCTGAGCGAGACTCTGGGAAGGGTATAACCTTTTTGGTGAGAGGAGGGATTGAGATACAAGGTGGGATTGAGATTATCATTCGCGAGGACTACAGCGCCAGGACAAACAACAGATTCCAACCATGGCGTGCACAGAAGACAGCATCCCTGCATGTGATCCGCCGGAAGCACCTCAAGAAGGGGAAGAAGCTGGGCAGCGGCTTCTTCGGGGCCGTGTACCGGGGCAAGCTGGCGCTGGGCCGCGACCAAATCGTGCGCGTGGCCATCAAGGAGCCCGAGGATGACGCCAAGAAGCTGAGCTGGAGCTCGTAGGAGGCAGAGATCCTGCACCTGCTGAAGGGTGTGCGTGCCGTGCCGCAGCTGTACGGCGTGACGGACGCCTCGCCCCCCGCCCTGGTCATGGGCCTGTGCGACGGGGCGTTGCTCAAGACGCTGTACCTGCATGAGGAGGATCAGCTGTGCCTACGCGCCCTGGTGAAGCTGTGTGACGTGGTGCGGCGCCTTCACGCGTGCGGCATCACGCACGGCGACATCCACGCGGGCAACGTGATGGTAAACGCGGATGAGGAGGGCGAGATGGAGGTCACGCTCCTCGACTTTGGTCTGGCCGAGCGCCACACGGACGTGGCCCGTCAGATGGACGACGTGTTTGCCCTCGTGAAATTTGCCCTGCATCTTCTCCCCGAGACGGAGGAGCTGTCCGGCGTGAGGTGGGCCCTGCAGGGCGCGGCGAACCTCAACACTGTGGAGGACCTGCTCGGCGACACCCTCAGGCTCCACCAGGCCTCCAACGCAGTGTGAGGCGGATAAATAAATAAAAAAAAAAGAAAAAAAAAAGGAAAAAATAATATTTTAAAATGTCAGGGTTGCTTCACCACCCTAGACAGAGTGTGTCGTTTTTCTTACTTTACTTATTAATCCCATGTCTGTTTTCCAACTACTATATTGTTATTGAACCTCAAATCTCCAATACTATATAGTACATTATGCTACTACCATAACTGCTACTAAGTTAGCTGCTATTAGCTACTGCTGCAGCTGCTACTTGTAGTACTAATATTAATAATACATCTATTACTCTCTCTCTCGCTCTCTCTCTCTCTCTCTCTCTCTCTCTCTCTCTCTCTCTCTCTCTCTCTCTCTCTCTCTCTCTCTCTCTCTCTCTCTCTCTCTCTCTCTCTCTCTCTCTCTCTCTCTCTCTCTCTCTCTCTTGTCCTGCTTTTTTACCATTGTGGTCTCTTCCCTTCCTGTACTTCAATATTTTTTTCCTTTTTCTAAATCTCCTTTCGTTCCCATTCCTTTTAATCTTTCCTTTTTGTTTTGGTATCTCTTCCTTTTCAACCCTTTATGTTTCTTCTCGCCACTATCATTTTCCTTCTAAATATATCCTTCATTTCTTTATCCATATTTCTCTCCTCCATACATCTTTCCCCTGCCCTTGATCCCCACTCTTTCCCTCTCCATGTTCCTTTCATCCTGTTTCTTGTTAAATACTGCAACCTTGGTAAGCATATCGCCGGTTGAGATCTCTGAATAATTAAATGTAACGTTATATGTACCGTTAACACACACACACACACACACACACACACACACACACACACACACACACACACACACACACACACACACACACACACACACACACAAGGGTACTCCGTAGTGTAGTGGTTAACACGCTCGGTTCACAACCGAAAAGTCCCGGGTTCGATCCTCGGGTGGAGCGGAAATATATGGGCTGTTTCCTTAAAACCCCAGCCCCTGTCCACCCAGTAGTAAATGGGTACCGGGTGTCAGCCGGGGGCTTGTGACCCCCCTCCCGGGGTGGTGGCAAAGCCTTCTCCATGTAATACATACAGACGGCTTTGGTGGTGGCTTCGGCCTACACTAACCACTAAAGATGAATGATAAAAATGTTGATAAAGAGACGGGGCCATACGAGCGTTGCTCTGGCCCTGTAAAATACAACTAGATGAATACAACTAGATGAATACACACACACACACACACGCACACACACACACACACACACACACACACACACACACACACACCCCACACACACCACCACACACACACACACACACTTCGCCAGCTGCATTGTGATATCACCTACTGCCTCACTTTAGCTTTTGTTTTGTCATATTTTATTCATCATCGTATGAATTATACTTTTCTATGATGATTATGATAATGATGATAGTGATGAGGGTACCTGTTGACACATATCATCTATTCTAAACTCACCTGGAGTATCGAATTGACACCTGTACTTGATCAAACGTGGGGAAAAGGATTGCTCCTCGCCCTTTCCGATGTCTCCAGCCGCTAAACACCACCACCACCACCACCACCTTTACCTTCTGTGTCATGCTTAAACAGACACACCTACTCCTTCATTAAACACACCTGGCAATGCACTCTACTGCCATAAATTAGAGGAGTGTCTCAGACAAGCTGTGCCAAACTGTCTTATTGATCCGATTGTTTGTTTAGAAGATATTTACGAAAACATAAGAACATAAGAAAATAAGGAAGCTACAAGAGGCCGCGAGACCTACACGTGGTAGTTCCTGTTACTTAATACTACCTACATCCACCTTTCATCCCCATCCATGAAATTATCCAGCCTCTTTTTAAAACTCCCTAATGACTCCGCACTAACTACCTGTCTACTGAGTCCATTCCAATCATTTACCACCCTATTTGTGAACCAGTTTTTCCCTATTTCCTTTTTAACCCCTTGAAACCCAGAACGTAATTTCCATTGTAATTTGGTTACAATAGACGATTTTTAGTTAATTTAAGCAATATTTTATAGATATGACCTGTTTAGTATCCTTGTCAACTAACTTATTTGGTATATTCAGGTATTTGGTATATTATTTGGTAAAACGATGCCTCATGGGGTCTGAAATGGGTAGTAAACAGCCTCTCACTCCCGCCGCTGTAAATATCATTGATCCCGAGGAATATTTTAGTAATTCATTAGGTCAGAAAATATGTTCCCGAACCCGGCGTCAGTTGTGCCCTATGCCATTATTTGTGTGGCCTCCATTATATGTTTCAAATTGCAATAATAGATAAACATACATTGCGTATTCATTTGTATATTTACTCATTATTTTAACACTATAATATTTATTCAACCTTCAGTTTAATTTCACATTGACTTTAATAAACGTTCCTCACATGAAAACGAAACCATTATTTTTGAACCCTTTTAATTTCCGTGACATGGCCGGCCATAAAGGCGAAATGTTGATTCATTTTGTTAATAACGCGTCCGATGCGACTTTGTTTAATTGGAGGCGATATGGTTACACGTGTTTGAAAGTGAACTGTTGTTTTTGCGAATCACTCATCGGCTTTATGATATCCATACCATTACGATGAAATGATAGGCCTGACCCGGCTAAGTGGATGGCCGCTGCCCACTCGATAGGAACCCCCCCTACCCCTGCCCCCCCCCACCCCCCACCCCCAGTACACCTCCCACCTTACTGCCTCCCCTCCCTCCACCTAGCACAACAGCCCCCCCCCCCTCCTAGCAGTGCTTAGCGTAACATGAATCATCCAATAGCACTCCCGGAACACCAACCTCCCCCCCTTCCCCCCTCAACCAGGCAGTATTTATTCAGCGACCTCCCTTTTTACATTCCCACAAGTACTGTACCTTCCTCCCTCCCTTAACATACCTGACAGCACAGCCCTCAAGTGAGCCTCCAGGGCCTTCCATCCGAGCCCTGGAGGTCACTGCCTACAGGCGCTATAGGCATAGATGTAAAAAAAAAAAAAAAAAAAAAATTTGTCACCCTATCCTTGTATACCTTCTTGCCATTGCCCTTCTTACACCTCCTTCCCTTCCCTGCAATGACCCCTGCTATAACCCTATACTATAACCCTGCCTATAACCCTATGACCCTGCCACCCCCTCAACCTCATAAACCTCTCTGTTCCTCCAAGAATACATTGAGACAAGACACACGCGATGGTCCCTCACATAATATTCACTCCCTTTCTCTGACCTTCCTACCTCTTCTTCTACCCATAAAAACCAAAGTCCCCTTCCTAAGTAACCTCGGGGACGAATAATTATATATCTGTCACCCTGTTTCACTCTTTTTTCCTGGACTTTTGCTTCCCGTACACAAGTGACAAGGCATCGCGGGGCCCCGGGCTACCAGGTACTAGTGACAAGGCATCGCGGGGCCCCAGGTTACCAGGTACTAGATCGTAGGTAGCCCAGCACAAAGGGTTAATCAAATAATTCATCAAAAAAGTCAATCAATCAGTCTGTCAATTCGTTCGATATAAAAATGTAATGAAATATAGTGTTATTTTTTTGTACCACATTCCACCATCCTCTCGTGACCTCGACTCCACACACACTCCACCCTCTCGATCCACCCTCTCCCTCTCGCTCCACATGTGTGCTCGACCTCTGGATGTGGAGGTCTCTGTTTTTTTATATTTTTTTTTAATGGTTTGGTTTAAAAATTGTATAATATATTTTTCTTTATACTGAAACGAATGTATGTTTATATCCCTTGTGGACGAATGTGTGTGTGGTGTGTGTGTGTGTGTGGTTGTAAGTAGTGTGTTGTATTGTTGTGTGTGTGTACAGGGCCTGAGCAACGCTCGTATGGCCCGTCTCCATATCACATTTTTTCATTCATCCTAGTTTTGTGCCGAAGCCAGCACCCGGAGAGCAGTTTCACAAACCCGTAACACCGGTACCCTTCACTGCTGGTTGGACAGGGGCTCGGGTCTATTATGGAAACAGCTATCTGTTTCCGATCCGCCTCGGGATCGAACCACGGACTTCCGCGTGAACGAGCGTGCTTCCATACACTACGGAGTAACCCTAATGTGTACTGTTGTGTGTGTGTGTGTGTGGTGTGTGTGTGTGTGAACGTGTTCCTTTGTTTACCTTGTTACGTCTGCCGATTACACCCTGTGTTTCCTATTTGTCCAGTGTGTCTCTCCTCTCTTGTATGATCACTCCTGTGGTGTGTGTGTGGTGTGTGTGTGTTGTGTGTGTGTCGTGTGTGTAGTGTTTCTTTGTTGTTAGTGGTACACGTGTTCCATTCAGTGTCTTGTTCTGTTGCATCTGTCTCTTGTGTGTGTGTGTGTGTGTTTGTTGTTGGTGGTGTGTGTGTGTGTGGTGTGTGTGTGTGTGTTGTGTGTGGTGTGTGTGTGTGTGTGTGTGTGTGTGGGAGAGGAGAGAAGAGATAATCACCACTCCTCTCTCCCCATCCTTCTTTCCTCTTCCCCTCTCTTTCTCTCTCTCCTCCTCCTCCTCTCCTCTCCTCTCTCTACTTCTTCTTTCTCTCTCTTCTCTTCTCTCCCCTCTCTCCTCCTCTCTCTCCCTCTTCTCCTCCTCTCTCTCTCTCTCTCTCACACACACACACATAAACGTATTTATAGCGCTACATCACTCATAAAAAAAACCACGATAAACAAGCAGCGAATAAATGCTACTGAGCCGCCTCTTTGTGTCTCATTCTCTCTCTAATTATTCATTTATAAATCAGTGCTAATTAAATGTTGTCGCCGCACTAGTTTAAAACCAAAGAGTACGTGTTAATCAGGCATGGAGTTTCCTTTTTTTACACTCAGGAAACACGTAAAAAAAAAGTTATTCCTGTTTGTGTTTTGGATTCACGGTAATTATTTAGTTTATCCTTTGTGTGTGTGTGTGTGTTGTGTTGTGTGTGTGTGTATGTGTGTGGGTGTATTCATCTAGTTGTATTCATCTAGTTGTATTTTACAGGGCCAGAGCAATGCTCGTGTGGCCCCGTCTCCATATCAACATTTTTATCATTCATCCTTAGTGCTTTGTGTTGGCCGAAGCCAGCACCCCGGAGAGCAGGTCACAAACCCCGGCTAACACCCGGTACCCATTCACTTCTGGGTGGACAGGGGCTCGGGTTTTAAGGAAACAACCCATCTGTTTCCGCTCCGTCCGGGATCGAACCCGGGACTTCTCGGTTGTGAACCGAGCGTGCTTCCCTTGCACCACGGAGTACCCCAGTGTGTGTGTGTGTGTGTGTGTGTGTGTGTGTGTGTGTGTGTGTGTGTGTGTGTGTGTGTGTGTGTGTGTCGTGAGAAGCACTGATATAAATGTCTAAAAGTTAAATGGAAAAAACAGACGAGAAGGAGTAGTGGTGTCAGGAGGAGGAGGAGGAGGAGGGAAGAGGAGGAGGAGGACGAAGACGAATGAAAGGAAAAAGAGAAAAATAGAGGAGGAAGAAAAACAAAAATGAAAGAAAATTGAGAAAAAAAATAATACTGAAATAACAGGAAGAAAACGAAGTAGAAAATTATCAATAACAAAAACAACAACAACAGCAAGCCCCTAAAGAAAGAGAAGAAAGTAGCAGATAGAACAGGAGGAGGAGGAGGAGGAGGAGCAGTACGGGGTTGGCATCAGCGGCTGGCTCTTGAGTTTCTGTTCACTGATGGCTCTTTGGGTCTGGTTTTTGTCCATGGAGTGAGATGGGTGATAGAGCGAGACCGTCCCAGGAAGCAGGACTGACTGACGAGTACTCTCTCTCTCTCTCTCTCTCTCTCTCTCTCTCTCTCTCTCTCTCTCTCTCTCTCTCTCTCTCTCTCTCTCTCTCTCTCTCTCTCAGTCTCTCTTTACTCGTCTGCTTTATCCCTGTCATCATCTTCCTCTTCGTTATCGTCCTTTCCTTTATCATGTTCTTCATTATACCCTATTCTTTCATTTTATTCTATTTTATCATGCTGCTTCCTCTTTCTTATCACCCACTGCCCTCTTTTATTTCCTCGTTCTCCTCTCTTTAGTTATCTTCATGTTTGTCCTACTTGTTCTCCTCTTCCTCTTCCTCTTAGAACAGCGTCACGTGTCCTCAAAACAAGCCAGGCTTTCAATGTGTCCTTGACCTAACTCCTCTTGGAATCCTTGGAGATGTCCTCTTTATTTTCTCCTTCCGCTCCTTATTCCATTCCTTCGCTTCCTTCGTTGTTCTTCTCTCTCTTCATTACAACTTCCTCCTCCTTCTCCTTCTGCTCCTTCCTCAAGTCCTCCTCCTCTCTCCTCCTCCTCCTCCTCCTCCTCCTCCTCCTCCTCCTCCTCCTCCCTCTCTCCTCCTCCTCCTCCTCCTCCTTCCTCAAGTCCTCCTCCTTCCTCAAGTCCTCCTCCTTCCTCAAGTCCTCCTCCTTCCTCAAGTCCTCCTCCTTCCTCAAGTCCTCAGTGTGCCTCGTTTCCTCCTTGCATTTATACTTTTTTTTCATCTGGATCGTTTCTTCTCTTCCTCTTCCTTGATGTCTTCGTTGTTCTCTTTCGTCTTACTTCTCCTCCTTCATTTCCTCCTCTTATCACCCCTCTCTCCTCCTCCTCCTCCTTCTCCTCCCCTCCTCCTCCTCCTCCTCCTCCTCCTCCTCCTCCTCCTCCTCCTCCTCTCTCCTCCTGACCCCCGGTACTAATGAGCTCCTGAATAAAAGAGAAGAGCCTCCTCCATGACTCTCGACGCCTCAAGGGGTTCTCAGCTTCTACTGTTGAGAAATGTTAAAGATCATTTCGAGTCTTTGTAACGTGACCAGATTGAGGGTGATCTCCACACGGCTCCTCCTCTTACTCTTCTTCCTCTTCCTCTTCTTCCTCTTCTTCCTCGTTCTCCTCTTCCTCCTCTTCCTCCTCCTCCTCCTCCTCCTTCTCTTCTTCTTCCTCTTCTTCCTCCTCTTCCTCTTCTTCCTCCTCCTCCTCGTCCTCCTTCCTACGTGCACAGATATCCTCGAATTCATGGTCGCCACTTCTACTCACCACCTGTGACGGCCTGTGTGCTATACAAATATAAAAGTATAAGGAGTCTTCAAAAGGTCTGTCGGCTTACATATGGTAGCTTTTACTCTCTCTCTCTCTCTCTCTCTTCTCTCCTCTCTCTCTCTCTCTCTCTCTCTCTCTCTCTCTCTCTCTCTCTCTCTCTCTCTCTCCTCCTCATCCTCTCCTCTCTCTCTCTCTCATCACTAAAGAGAATCAAATCACTCTCAACCAGACGAAAACAAACACTATAACAACGTTAGATGAGAGAGAGCGAGAGAGAGAGAGAGAGAGAGAGAGAGAGAGAGAGAGAGAGAGAGAGAGAGAGAGAGAGAGAGAGAGAGAGAGAGAGAGAGGAAAAGCAATAGACACGTATGGACAATAGGAAACAGATAAATGGTAAAGTAACGGTATGTGTGTGTGTGTGTGTGTGTGTGTGTGTGTGTGTCTGTGTCTGTGTCTGTGTGTGTCTGTGTCTGTGTGTGTGTGTGTGTGTGTGTGTCTGGGTGTGTGTGTGTGTGTGTGTGTGTGTGTGTGTGTTTGTGTGTGTGTCCTGTGTGTGTGTGTCTGTCTGTGTGTGTGTGTGTGTGTGTGTTTGTGTGTTAGTCCGTGATGGTTATATTGGTAAAGTGCTGTAATTAGCAGCGCCGAGCGGAAAGCAGGGAGGGTAGAGAGTACAATGGCAGGGAGGGGAGAAGGAGAGGGGAGAGGGGGCAGAGAGGGAGAAGGAGGGGAGAGGGGAGAGGAGAAGGGGCAGAGGGGAGAGGAGGGGAGGAGAGGCCTGGGGGGGGGTATGGTGTTACTGTTGCATCCAGTGAGTAACGGGAGGAAAGATGAAAGGAAGGAGGGAGGGAGGGAGAGAGGGAGAGGCAGGGAGAGAGGGAGAGGTAGGGATAGGGAGGAGGGAGAGAGGGAGGGAGGGATGGAGTCAACAATAGGATCAGGAACAATCTTACTAAAACGTTTGACACACCGGAAAAAGTTAGTGATTTTCTGTGCTAGGAGTGTCATTGAAAGAGAGAGAGAGAGAGAGAGAGAGAGAGAGAGAGAGAGAGAGAGAGAGAGAGAGAGAGAGAGAGAGAGAGAGAGAGAGAGAGAGAGAGAGAGAGAGAGAGAGAGAGAGAGAGGAACTACATAGGGACTATACAATGCATACTCTTACTCTTTCTACCTCCTGTTTCTCTTCATCTCTCCTCCTGTTCCTCCTCCTTCCTCCTTCCTCCTACCTCCTTCCCTTCTTCCTCCTACCTCCTCCTCCTCCTCCTCCCTCCTCCTCCTCCCTCCTCCTCCTCCTCCTCCTCCTCCTGACCTGTGACGGGCTGTGGTTCAGTAAGGGCCCTGTCAGTTAGTGACCACCATCGGGATTTATATACCAGGGGTCACTGCTGCAGGGGGCATTGAAGTGCACGGCGCGTCCTACTTGGAAAGTGCACTACCGCAGTGGATTGTACGGAGCTGGGGCCTGATTGACTGCTGCCTCCCAAGAAAGCGCCAGGCAAGGCTGCCGCACCACCCTTGAACTTCCACACACTGAGCCTACACCAACACTACATTAGACCTCATAACACACACAGATAGCCCCGAGTTAACGGTTACCACTACTACTCTCGACCTGTGACGGGTTGTGGACCAGTAAGGGCCCTGTCAGTTAGTGACCACCATCGGATTTAAGGTACCAGGGGTCACTGCTGCAGGAGGCATTGAAGTGTACGGCGTCCTACATGGAAAGTACACAATCCGCAGTGGATTGAACGGAGCTGGGGCCTGATTGACTGCTGCCTCCCAAGAAGCGCCAGGCAAGGGCTGCCGCACCACCCTTGAACCTCCACACTGTGTTCACAACCATTACAAAACACGCATAACATGACCAATCTATCAAGCACTAAACCTACCCCCACAAACTAGTAGTAGTTAGCCATAGATTACAGCTTTCAACTTTCCTCACAAATTCCATGCAGTTTTTCTATACTGCATGGTATCACTTCATTTCCGGCCAGCTTCGGCTGGAGGGATGGGTGGGTGGGGAGGAGCCTTCTACTTTCCTATCCTTTCTCTCTTATCATCTAGTTAGTGTAGTGCAGTTAAAGCAAACAGCCTTGTAAGGACCTATCGGTCTGTTGCTGTTTGTGTTTCCTTTGTAATCCTTTGTAATCCTCCTCCTCCTCCTCCTCCTCCCCTCCTCCCTCCTCCTCCTCCTCCTCCTCCTCCTCCTCCTCCTCCTTCTCTCCTCTCCTCCTGTTCCTCCTCTTTCCTTCCCTCCCTTCCTCCCTCCTTCTATCTCCTGTTCCTCCTCCTACTTCCATCTCTCACCTCCTCCCTCCTTTCCTCCTTGACCATCCTACCGCCTCTTGACGCAATGGGTGATGGGCGTGTCCATGTTACTTGTAAATAGAAAATGGAAGGTGAGTTGTAAAGCGGTGAAGGGGGTGCTTTGTTAGCTTGCAGAGGGGAGAGGGAGGAGGGTGGGGGTGTAGGAGAATGTTGTGATGGGTGTTGGGGGTGGTGGGGGTGGAGGGGGGTTGAAGAGGGAGTGGAGGGTTTGGAGGTTGAGTGATTGGGGTGATAAGAAACTGAAATGTTTTTATGATGGTGGTGTCTGCATGGTGATGGAGTGGTGGTGAGATGGTGATGCTTGGTGAAGTGATGGTGTTGGTGGTGGTGATGATGTTTTCAATGGAGATGCGAGTGGTGATGAGGGTGATGCTTAGTTTGGCAGAAGGATATTGATGGTGGTGATGAGAGAGAGTGAGAGAGAGAGAGAGAGAGAGAGAGAGAGAGAGAGAGAGAAGAGAGAGAGAGAGAGAGGAGAGGAGAGAGAGGAGAGAGAGAGAGAGAGAGAGAGAGAGAAGAGAGAGAGAGAGGAGAGAGAGAGAGAGAGAGAGAGAGAGAGAGAGAGAGAGAGAGAGAGAGGAGAGAGAGAGAGAGAGAATGAGAGAGAGGAGGAGAGAGAGAGAGAGAGAGAGAGAGAGAGAGAGAGGAGAGAGAGAGAGAGAGACGAAATACTCATACCCACACCTACAACACCAGAGCCTCACCACCACTCCCTACACCACTCATCACCAGTGCGTGTGCGTGAGTCAGTGGCCATTCATCACCGCGACTCACTGTCACACCAACACACCACCTGATGAATACAAAACACGTTCATGGGCTCATAGGGTTATTCATCAACATCATCAGCTTTTTTTATACTATACAACATGTTTGCAATAAGTCAGTGTCAGAGAGAGAGAGAGAGAGGAGAGAGAGAGAGAGAGAGAGGAGAGAGAGAGAGAGAGAGAGAGAGAGAGAGAGAGAGAGAGAGAGAGAGAGAGAGAGAGAGAGAGAACGAATAAAATGGGAAAAAATTTAAATGAAATGCATGAAGAAAAGACGATTGGAGAATAATTGTAATGACAGTGAAAGAAAAGAATAGAATGAAGAGAGGAATGAAGAGAGAGAGAGAGAGAGAGAGAGAGTAGGAGAGAGAGAGAGAGAGAGAGAGAGAGAGAGAGAGAGAGAGAGAGAGAGAGAGAGAGAGAGAGAGATTGATATTGATATTGATTGATTGATAATTTTATTGGCCTTAATATTATACAAGTTATTATACATGTAGAGAAAATGTCAAAGCCTTTGTCCATTGAGTCGTAACTCTTTTATGGACTTTATGCTAAAATAAGAGGTCAGCAGATGTAGGTGTAGGACGGCCAAATGCTAATTTACATATGAAAAACTAAATTAAATAAAAAAAATTATATTCCCTACTGAATATACTACTTAATTTTATCAATTAATTAATAAATTTATAAGTATATTAAAGGAATATACACAAACAAGGGATTCATACCATAACAGTACACATACAATAATAGTACTGATAAAGAGATCAATGATAATTATCACATTTAATTTATACAAATCACAATTATAATAATAATAAATTAAAATTTTTTTTAGTTACTTTTCAACTTTTCTTTTAATTTGCAGTTTTAAATGGATTTTAAATTTTTTTATTCCTTACATCATCTGGAAGTTTGTTTTCCCCAGTTTAGTTCCCCGATTGAGAACACTTTGTTGAGCATGGAAGTTCTACACAAAGGAAGTTTGAGATTATTGGTTCGTCTGGTTTGTATGCTATTGCGTTGTGGTCCCGAAAACCACTGTCAATTTTTATGTATTCAACGCCTTATAAACAAAAGTTATAGTCTGATAGTCTATAATATCATGTAATTTTAGAAGTTTTCAACTCACGAAAGATTGGGGTTGTGTGGTCATACCGATTACTAGGGACATTATGCGAACTAATTTTTTCTGATTTACCAATAGTTGATCAATATAAAGTTTTATATGCCCCACCCCAGATAGCTGAACAGTACAATAATATGGATATGCTAATGATAAATAAATATGTCTTAAAAACCTTCAATATTACAATGGTTTCGTATTCTTAAAATTTACACCTATTATTTTTTGAAAAATTATTCATTACATTCTCTATGTGTGTTTTCCATCTTAGCTTGCTATCAATAACAAACTCCAAGGAATTTAGCTTCTTGTACCTTTTAATAATGAGATTATCAATTTTGATATTGTTGCATTGTGTGTGTGTCATGTGTGAATGTGACAGCATACAGTGAGTTTTATTGATATTTAATGTTAGCTTGTTACATTTTAACCAATCAGCAACATGTACCAATTCAGTGTTCATTGTATTTCTCATATCATTTAAATCATAATCATAATCATTTAAAAGAGAGAGAGAGAGAGAGAGAGAGAGGCGTCATGTTTTTGGATTCCTTACACACATCACAATGCATTCATCATTCTTGCTTCACCCTCGCTCACTCAACGACCAATAGGAAAGCTCGGTGGGGTGTGTTCTGAGTTTTGATTGGCTCTCGTTCCCCCTCATTCCTCATTCCTTGTTCGCCCATTCTTCACCTTCCTTCATACCTCCTGTTCTCCAATTCCTCATTTCCTTGTCCTCTTGGCCTCTTGTCCTCTTGTCCTCTTGGCCTCCTCCCTTTACTTCTGCTTCTGTTATTATTATTCTCGTCTCTTCGTTGTTGTCGTCGAAGTCCTCCTCTTCCTTTTCCTCCTCCTCCTCTTCTTCCTCCTCTTCCTTTTCCTTCTCCTCCTCTTCTTCCTCCTCTTCCTTTTCCTTCTCCTCCTCTTCTTCCTCCTCCTCCTCCCCTTCCTCCTCTTCTTCCTCCTCTTCCTCCTCCTCTTCCTCCTCTTCTTCCTCCTCTTCCTCCTCCTCCTCCTCCTCCTCCTCTTCCTCCTCCTCTTCCTCCTCCTCCTCCTCCTCCTCCTCCTCTTCCTCCTCCTCTTCTTCCTCCTCCTCCTCCCCTTCCTCCTCCTCTTCTTCCTCTTCCTCCTTGTCTAAATCACTTCTAAGTATTTATCATCGTTCATTTCCGTCATAAATCTTTGCCTGTCTTTAGCCCATCCTTCTTTCTCTCTCTCTCTCTCTCTCTCTCTCTCTCTCTCTCTCTCCTCTCTCTCTCCTCTCTCTCCTCTCTCTCTCTCCTCTCTCTCTCTCTCTCTCTCTCTCTCTCTCTCTCTCTCTCTCTCTTCCTTCCTCTCTATTTATTTTTTTCTTTCACTATTATTGTATTTATCCGCCAATCTTTTTTTTTTTTCATGCATTCAATTTCTTTCATTTTTTCATTTTATTCGTTATCCCTTTTCTTTACTAACTATTCCTTATCTTATTCCACTATTTTGTTCGTCTTGTCATATATTAATCTTCCTTTCGAGTATTACATTTGTATCTTCTATTTCACTTTGGCACTTTCAATTTATCATCAATACTCCTTTTTTTCTGTTTCTAAAGTCTTTACTAACTTCTTTGCTATTCCTTTCGTTTCTCTTTCTTCAATTTTCTTCATTGCTGGTTTTCTATTTTCTTTATTTTCTCTGCATTTTCTCTATTTTCCTTTTATTTATCATTAGTTCTCTTCCTACTTCCATTTCTTCATATTTTTCTAACCCCTCGTTCCTTTTCCTGCGGGCAGACGTAATGGAGTCTTGAGTCTTTCCAATTCTTGACCGGAAATACCAATTATAGAACGAGGAAGAGGAAGAGGAGGAGGAGGAGGAATACATTGGAATACATAGGAAGAACAGATACCAGAACACCTATTGGTCTATAACGAGCATGGGAGTAGTATGGATAGTATTACCTTCATGATTACGAGGGTATCTGCTGAACTACAAACTACTAACTATCAAACAACATGTAAGAGAACAGTTGGAAAAAGGATACCATGTCCCTAGAGGGGATAGGAACATGGAAGTTTCGTAGTGAAGAATGAGAGGAATGAAGTATGCTAACTAAGAGGAGGAGGAGGAGGAGGAGGAGGAGGAGGAATAGGGGAGCCAGGATATCTATAAACTTTTAATAAGGAGTGAGTGAAGAACAGAGTAAAATGTAAATTAATAAGATGCAATGATAAATAGATGAAGTGATGTGTTTTCTCTCTCTTTTTATTCAATGTAAAGAAAACAAAAGAAATGATAATAGATTTTAGAGTAAAAAAAAATTATGTGCCTGACCCTATTGTTATAGCCAATGAACAAGTTGAAAGAGTGAATGAATACAAGTACTTAGGCATAATCATTGATGACAAATTAACAGGCTCTCCAAGTACACAACAGATGTACAAGAAATGTCAGCAACGTATCCATTTTCTAAGGATATTGGGAAACATCCGAGTAGATAAAATAATATTGTCTCTATTCTATAAGTCCGTAGTAGAATCCATCTTGTGTTTCTCAATGACATTATGGTAGGGAAGAATAACATGTAAAGACAAAAATAAAATGAAGAAAATTGTAAAGACCGCGGGTAGACTCCACGCAAAAACTGTACCACTAGATGAATTATACAATAGCAGTGTAATGAAGCAGGTAGATAAGATCATGAATGATGTAAATCACCCACTGAACTGTCAATACACTTTTCTTAGATCAGGCAGGAGATTAGCACTCCCTATGCAACACACAAGTAGATTTAATTTTTTTTTTATTCCAAAGAGTATAAAACTGTACAACTATATAGCATCCCAGTAACTTAGGTCTGTAAATAGTTATATCACTGTGGTGCGTGCATATAGGTGGTGACAGGTATCTGGTATTAGGAATGATACTCTGTAAATAGTATGATTAATATACTTAATTTTGTATTGTAAAATTGTTATTTTCACTTTACGGGTGAGCTTTATGCCAAAACGAATTTCATGTTGTATGTATTCAATGTGACAATAAAGTTATCTTATCTTATCTTATCTTATCTTTTAGTTGTGCCCTTGGCCAGTCCTTTGTGGTGTAAAAAAAAGATTGAAATAATAGATCATAGAAATTTAGATTATAAAAAACATGAAATGGGCAGAAAATACGAGAGAATGAAATCACGGAGAAGAGAAAGACAATAGGGCATAGAAAAACAAATGACCTGTATCAAAAAGAAGTCATTGAAAAGTTGACGAAAATAAAAAGAATGACGTAAGAAAACGAAAAACAAGGAACATCCATTAAAGGAGAGAAAAATGTGAAATTCAAATTAAATTAAATTATTATTTGAGTTTGGGAGGGAGAGTTTTTAGTCCCCTTTGTCTCCCCTCCCCTCATCTCCCCTCACATCCCCTCTCCTTCCCCTCTTCCCTCCCCTCCCCTTTTTTAATGCCACAATAAAAGGGGTTTGGCCATCACGGACCTGTCAGCTATATATGACGTGTCTCTCCTCTCTCTCTCTCTCTCTCTCTCTTCTCTCTCTCTACTTCTCTCTCCTCTCTCTCTCTCTCTCTCTCTCTCTCTTCTCTCTCTCTCTCTCTCTCTCTCTCTCTCTCTCTCTCTCTCCTCTCTCTCTCTCTCTCTCTCTCTCTCTCTCTCTCTCTCTCTCTCTCTCTCTCTCTCTCTCCAGTTGATATTTTTTTTATCATGCCTTCAGGATTTTCGATTTGTATCCTTGTTTTCTTCCCCCTACTATTCATTGCTCTTAGGCTTTGATTGTTTTTTTTACCTTACTGAAAATGCCCAACCGTGTTTTCCTTTCATTTGCAGTCCCTTTCCCGCCCTTAACTCATCTCATTTGTTTTTATTTCATCCCTATCTGTGTTTTTCCGAGTCTGTCCACCCTCGCGTCATATTCTCTTTTACTTTTGATTTCACTTCCCTTTTCTTGCCTTCTCTTTATCTCCTGTGTGCAATAACGGTGTCTTTTATTTTTGTTTTTTGCTTTGTTTTTATACATTGTTTATGTTATCATGGCTTGTGTTTATTCTTTCCTTGATCTGCCATTATGTATTTAAGTTTTGTTGTCTTTCATTAACCCCTTGAGGCCCAGAACGTAATTTCCATTGTAATTTGGCTAACATTAGACGATTTTTAGTGAATGTAAGCAATATTTTATAGATATGACCTGTTTAATATCCTTGTCCACTAGTTAATTTGGTATATCCAGTCACTTTACGTCATTTTATGGTTAACAACAGACAATTTTATATAGCAAAGGATTAATCTGGGCGTGAATGAGTTATTCTGTTCTTTTTTTTCTTTGCATTGTATCTTGAACTCTCTGTTACTTATTTTCCTTTCTTTGCTGCAACATCCATCTCGTGTCTCATCTCTTTGTCCTCTTCTCTTCTAAACTTTGCATATTATTGTTCCTCCTCTTCCTTTCTCTGTGTTTGTCATGTACCCAGCCAATCTTTTCTTCAACTCCCTTGCCTCTCCAATACATTCCTCATATATTATTTTTCTCAATACTTTGGATTTTCTTTATTCCTTTGCCTCATTTCGTGTTTCCAATTTCCTCTTTTCATTTTTTTTCTTTTTTCATATTTTCATTCAAGTTCTCTCTCTCTCTCTCTCTCTCTCTCTCTCTCTCTCTCTCTCTCTCTCTCTCTCTCTCTCTCTCTCTCTCTCTCTCTCTCTTCACCCAATCCTCCTCTCTCCCTATATACGCGTTATCTTCCCCTCCTATCTCTTTTCCTTTCATCCCCCTTACACCCTTCCTTCACCCTACGTATATCACCTTCTAAAGCCCTTCCTTCCCCCTAGTTACTTCTGGTTTCTTCCTTCCTCGGCGCCGACAATAGTAACACAGTGAATACCCCGGAATTTAATAGGTCGTAAGTGGAAATGTGTGTGAGGCATCAGACGGAGGCTCCTTAGGGACACGGGATCAGGGCAGCGTAAGGGATGGCCCTGAGAGGCTCGTAGGGGGCCCTGGGAAGATTGACGCACCCGCAGGAATGTCTTGGGGCGCCTCCGAAGGGCTTAGCGGGGCATTGGAAAGCTTCTCGTGGCTTTGGGGTTGTTGACTGGTGGTGGTGGTGTGGTGGTTGTTATGGTGGTGGTGCTTGTGGTGTTGTTGTGGTGGTGGTGGTGTGTTGGTGTTGTTGTGGTGGTGGTTGTGTTGGTGTTGTTGTAGGTGGTGGTGGTGGTGGTGTTGTTGGTGGTGGTGTTGTTGACTGGTGGTGGTGGTGGTGCTGGTGTTGTTGTTGGTGTTGTTGACTGGTGATGGTGGTGGTGTTGTTTGTTTGGTTGAGTTTTAAGGTGGAGGAAGGAGATCTGTGGTGAGTGACGTAGGTCGGTTTTATCACGGCTGAGGACATCGCTTCATGGGGGGTCTTTTTGGGTTACCATTATAGTATTAATAATTCTTCTTCTTCTTCTTTTATTTTCACCCGAAGGCATACAGGAAAAAAAACCCATTATATAATTACATGAGGAAATGAACTTAAGTACTAAAGCAAAAATAGATAATAGATACATGTGGGCAATATAGACACTGTTGTACAAAGTGAACGTAAAGGTACTTATATAATAGGGGACTCGGTTACTATGGCAGCAAGTTAGGGGTTATAATGCGGGGTTAGGTTTAGTTTGTAAATGTTCTATGCCCTTCACTCTTACGTTTCGAGAGATGGTCCCTTCATTTGTGCCTTCATGATATAGTTGGCTGTAAAAGTGACAATCGCGGGATGCCCTAAACCGAAATATTACCCGTATGTCTTAGTAAGGTTGGCGGGTCATTTGAGGGTGTGGGATGCAGCCTGGTGACTTTGGACTTGGTGATGTGACTCAGCTTGATAGGGGATTCAAAACGTCTTAACACTATGATAAGAGGGTCGGCAGCTTACTAAGAGGATTTAATGCCTATAAGATGGGTGGAGGCGAGACAAACTAACACACGAGGATATAATACCGATTGAGTGAGAGCAAAAGGAGTTTGATCCAGAATCGTGTTTATTCATTTTTCTTTAAGACGTGGAGCTCATCGTGTTCTCATGGTCTTAAGAGTTCTTATAGTGTAGCTTATAGTCTCCCGTCCTCTTGTTGCTTCCATATGTTTTATGGTCTTTATATTATCAGGTAAGCAAGACACTGTGGCTAAAAGAACACTTAAAAGTCATTACCAGAGCCGAAAATAGCGATTTGACAACATATGTGGTCTTTGTACGAAAAGGAAACCGGTGTCAAGAGGAGGATACCCCTACTTACTAACACACACACACACGCACACACACACACACACACACACACACACACACACACACACACACACACACACACACACACACACACACACACACACACACACACACACACACACACACACACACACACAAGGATGAGGGTCGTGTGTGTACGTATGTAAGGGGATACGAGTCAGAGAAGGCCAAAGGGAGGCAGAAGGTAGTAGGTAGGAGGGAGGGGAAATAATCTCGTCAAAGGAGGATTAAATACCACGGGAGGACGAGCACTACTTGACGCAGCTTGGGGGATCAAATGCCACAAAGCCGCAGTGGTAGGTAGGTCGCAGAGAAACAACCTGGAGGAGGAGGATTACATAGGATTACATAGGAATAACAGACACCAGGAGACCTATTGGTCCATAACGAGGGTATCTGCTGCACTACATACTACTAACTATCAACTACTTGTAAGAAAACAGTTGGAAAATGATACCATGTGCCTAAAGAGGATAGGAACATGGAAGTTTCATAGTGCAGAATGATAGGATATGAAAAATACTAACTACAACTACCACTACCACTACAACTAATCGATACGGGGGACTAGATATGAATTCGCACTATCAATACCCATTTACTTTACAGTGCGCGTCAAGTCTGTTTTTAAATGTAGTTATTGTGCTGGCTCCGACAACATTTGCTGGTAACTTGTTCCATCGATCAACGACTCTAACATTGAAATAATTTTTACGGAGATCGGTGATGCAACGTTGACCGTTTAGTTTTAAACCATTATTTCTTGTTGTCACTTGAGTTGAAAGCTCGAATAGGTTCTCTTGATTAATGACATCAAATCCTTTTAGGATCTTAAAGGTTTCTATCAAGTCCCTACGGATTCTACGATCCTTTAAGAAAAACATATTTAGTTTCCGCAGTCTCTCTTCATAAGATAAATTTCGCAGAGATGGAATTAGTTTGGTTGCTCTTCTTTGCACTGATTCCAATTTGGCTTGATCTTTTACGAAACAGGGCGACCAGAATTGAACGGCATATTCCAAGTGCGGCCTAACCAAGGACGTGTATAATTGTGTCATTACTTTCGGAGTTTTATGTTCAAAGTTACGTTTAATAAAGCCCAACATCATATTTGCTTTTTACTGGCAGCTAGGCAATGCGGACTGGTTTTCAGATCATTACTGATGATGACACCTAAATCCTTTTCCTGCTGTACTTCAGTTAACGATTTATTTTGCATTTGATAGTTATATTTGAGGTTATCGTTGCCTATATGCATTACTTTACATTTATCGGAATTGAATTTTAATAGCCATTTATCACTCCAATCTGATAGTTTGTCGAGATCACTTTGTATGAGTTCGCAGTTTTCTCTAGTATATGCTTTACCGCCTAATGTGGTGTCATCTGCAAATTTCGATATTTTAGATACAAGTCCGCAGTCCAGATCGTTGATATATATCAGAAAAAGAATAGGACCCAAGACCGAGCTCTGAGGCACCCCACTAGTAACATCTAACCAATCAGATGTTTCGCCATTTATTACTACCCGTTGTTTATGATTTGAAAGCCAATCGCCAATCCATGAACATAATTGCTCTCCTAAGCCATGTGCCCTTAGCTTGGTCAACAGTCGCTTATGGGGAACTGTATCGAAGGCTTTCTGAAAATCAAGGTATATTACATCCGAGGGAATTTTAGCGTCCCAGTTTGAATAAATGACATTAAAAAAATCGAGTAGGTTTGTTAAGTAGGATCTCTTATTTCGAAATCCATGCTGGGAGTTTAGTATTGAGTTATTTTCATCGAGAAAAGACACTATTTTATCCCGCAATATTTTCTCAAATAGTTTAACAATCACGGACGTTAGACTAATTGGGCGATAATTACTTGCGAGGCTCTTACTCCCTTTCTTGAATATCGGTGTCACATTAGCCAATTTCCACATACTAGGAACATTTTTGTCCATTAGCGATTTATTGAGAATAATCTTTAATGGGAGCGAAAGTTGACTGTGACATTCGCGAAGTAATCGCGGCGAGATTTCGTCCACCCCCACGGATTTTGCTGGGTCGAGTTTCTGCAAATACTTTGATATTTCGTCTACTGTTATCTCTCCTATTTCTCTCCGGCTGTCACAATGTACTGTATATGTGGCGGCCTTGGTGTGGACTCTTGGCCCACTCTCGACTTGTGGCTTGGAGTGGAGGGAAAGGGCAAGTGTGTAGGTGTTGGTGGTATATGTAAAAAAGAAAGGAGGAGAAATGACTTAAAATGGGGAGTAATGGTGGATTGGAGCTAAAGGACAAGTGTGAAGGTGTTGGTGGTGTATGCAAAAAATAGGTAAAAGAGGAGAATACACGAGCTAGAATAG
>JACEEZ010023330.1:25000-32500 GCA_016584305.1 Chionoecetes opilio
TCTCTCTCTCTCTCTCTCTCTCTCTCTCTCTCTCTCTCCTCTCTCTCTCTCTCTCTCTCTCTCTCTCTCTCTCTCTCTCTCTCTCTTCTCATCTTCTCTCTCTCTCTCTTATATATATATATATTATATATATATATATATTATAATATTTTGCTTCGTAACTTGTACAATTCTTTCACAATTAAGTCGATCTTAATCTTGGTCCATTATATAAAATTTATTGTCGTACAGACAAAACTGATTCTGAACATTTACTGCCTTAACTTATCTACTTTTTAAATCATTTGTGTGCTTAGTAACTGTATAAAAAAAATTACAATCGCTTGAAGGCTAACCACTCCTTTCTTTGTTGCAGGTGAGGGAAGGTGTTGTCGAGGATCAGGTGTTGGTCGAGAGCCAGGTAGGTCCTCGAGAAGGGCGGGACGACAGCCACGCCTAAGTCAATGAGGCAGTGATAACATTCGGCTCCAGATTATGTTTTGTGTATCAGACCCAATGGCGACCAAGTGTTGATCTGTTGAATCGAGTCTGGGGAAAAAAAAGACAATGAGATGGATCACACTATTTAAGTTCATGTTTGTTGAGGATGATAGACTTTTAGTTCTTTTATTGTATTTTTTGGTGTGTGTTTTGTGTGTTGGATGTGCAGTCCATATTAGCTTCCATGAGAGACATAGATAGATAAAAAAGATAATGAGATGGATCACATAAGTCAAGTTCATGTTGTTGAGGATGATAGACTTTTTGGGTTTTTATTGTTTTTTTTGTGTATGTGTGTTGATGTGCAGTCCATTTTAGTTTCCATTCAAGACATATAAAGAGAGGAAAGGTACACAGAGGCTTACTTTAGTGGTGATAATGGAGGGCTTACTTAGTGGTAAATGGAGGCTACGTGAATGATAGATTATTTGTTTTTTGAGGTTTCTTTGTGGTATGAGTGTTGATGTGTGTGCAGTCCATATTCGTTACTTTCAAGACATATAAAGAGAGGAATGGTACACAGATGCTTACATTAGCGGTGATAATGGACGTGACGTGATGTCTTCTCTTCATACATTTACTATTCTAATAAGATCCTTGAAAACAAAGACCAAAATAATGCATAGGAGGGTAATAGGAGGAAGGCCTGCATAAGATGTGTCTCGGTCCGCCCCTGCAGGACTCTCTGATCCTATTAGTGCGCAGGAGTCTGTTTGCTGCTGGGATGGGTGTTGGTGATGGGGGAAGGGGATGGGTGTTGGTGGTGGGGAAGGGGATGGGTGTTTTGGTGGTGGTGGAAGGGGATGGGTGTTGGTGGTGGTGGAAGGGGATGGGTGTTGGTGGTGGGGGAAGGGGATGGGTGTTGGTGGTGGGGGAAGGGGATGGGTGTTGGTGGTGGGGGAAGGGGATGGGTGTTGGTGGTGGGGAAGGGGAGGGTGTTGGTGGTGGGGAAGGGGATGGGTGTTGGTGGTGGGGGAAGGGGATGGGTGTTGGTGGTGGGGAAGGGGATGGGTGTTGGTGGTGGGGGAAGGGGAGGGGGGTTGGTGGTGGGGGAGGGGGATAGGTGTGTGTGGTGGGGGAAGGGGATGGGTGTTGGTGTGGGGGAGGGGGATGGGTGTTGGTGGTGGGGAAGGGGATGGGTGTTGGTGGTGGTGGAGGGGGAGGGGTGTTGGTGGTGGGGGAGGGGATAAGTGTTGGTGGTGGGGGAGGGGGAGGGGTGTTGGTGGTGGGGAGGGGGATGGGTGTTGGTGGTGGGGGAAGGGGATGGGTGTTGGTGGTGGGGGAAGGGATGGGGTTGTTGGTGGTGGGGGAAGGGATGGTTGTTGGTGGTGGGGGGAAAGGGAGGGGTGTTGGTGGTGGGGGAGGGGGAGGGGTATTGCTGCTGGCCTAATAGTATGCGGTTCCCAGAAAGAGAAAATAAAGGAGACGGTTGAATAGAATGAATAGAATGAATAAGACTTACTTTAGGATACTGAAACACGCACAGACACGCAAAAAAAGAGAGATTTACTGAACACATTGCCGGGGTTGTATTAGACTAACACGCAGCGTTTAGTATGGAAGGTCCCCCGTCTTATGTCCCTTATAAGAGCAAATGTGTCGCTAGAACAAAGCCTCATTAGAATCCCTAAACAAATGAAGACCAACTAAGTCGCAGGGGGAGCGCAGAACACATTACTAGGGGGGGGGTTAGGGGGGTCTGTAGTGCTTGGTGGGGGATGGCGGGGTGTTTTGGAGGCTGTGGTGCTGGGTGGGTGGGTGTTTTAGAGGCTGTCGTGCTGGGTGGCGGGGGTGTTTTGGAGGCTGTGGTGCTGGGGGGGGGGTGTTTTGGAGGCTGTGGGCTGGGTGGGGGGTGTTTTGGAGGTGTGGTGCTGGGTGGGGGGGTGTTTTGGAGGATGTGGTGCTGGGTGGGGGGTTGGGGGTGGGGCTGTGATGCTGTGTGGAAGCAGACAGAACGTTTGTGTCACATTCAAGCATCACCCTCGCTCTCGTTCCTGTGTTAAAGTCCTTCATAACTTCCCAGTAGTTTTGATTAAGAATATAAGAACATAAGAAAATCTGGAAGCTACAAGAAATGATTAAAGGAAGGAGAAATTTCCATAGATTTGCCTTGTTTGCCCTATTTTGCCCTTAAACGGAAACTTGCTTAGATATAAATAAGGAAGGAAGTATACATTTGTTACTTACTGTATGTGTGTTTATGTGGAAGAAGGAGAAGAGAGAGAGAGAGAAGAGAAGAGGGAGAGAGGAAAAGGAGGGAGAGAGAGAGGAGAGAGAGAGAGAGGAGAGNCTTCCCTCCTTCCCCCACCCCTTTGCCTCTTCCCCCCCTTTTCCGTGACGGGCAGTATTGCAAAACTTTTTAATGTGATTGGTCCCCGCCACACAGCCGTCTTTATCCTCGGCTCGTTTGAAAAAGGAGGGGCGACGCGGCTGCCGTACCTCACCGCGCCTCACCCCCCCTCAAGCCTCCTCCTCCTGACGATATATACTGGAAGTGTTAGGACGCTGCTGCGGGCTGTTGCTTCTGCTTACCCCCTTTGTGCAACCGTGTTTTTATTGTTGTTGATGCTATTATAGTGTTTTTTATTATTATTATTATTATTATTATTATTATTTTTTATCATTATTATTATTCGTGTTTTTTGTACTATTATTATGATTATTGTTATTATTGTCATCATTATTATTGTTATTATTAGTATTACTGTTATTATTATTTATAGCTTGAAAGCGTTCCTGTTTTAATCCAGTAATCTAAAAGCTCTTCCAGGCTTCGAAATCTCTATTGTGTGGTTTGACATAAAAAAAAGAGACCAAAAATAATTTTGGGATAGCTCGTATGATGAAAGTAATTATACATTATATATATTATATATATATATATAATATTATAAAATATATTATATATATTATTATATATATATAATATATATATAAAATATATTATATATATATAATATTATATATATATATATATAATAAAGATTAAACCACGCGGGTAGAAACATCTTGATTGTTTATTCGAACGTTTTCGGCTATACATAGCCATCATCACCTAAATCGGATACAATTTTTTTTTGTAAAAATGAAAATATACAAATTATAAAATTATTTGCACATTTAAAATGCCTAACCTAAATATAAAAAAATAAGAATAAATTATAAAAGGTTATATTTTAGGTTAGGCATTTTAAATGTGCAATAATTTTATAACTTGTATATTTTCATTTTAACAAAAAAATTTTGTATCCGATTTTAGGCTGATGATGGCTTATGTATAGCCGAACGTTCGAATAAACAAACAAGATGTTTCTATACCCCGCTGGTTTATATCTTCATTATTAGATCTCGATTCCCTCATGGAGAAAGTATTGTCTCTCTCCCCTCTCTTCTCCTCTCCTCTCTCTCTCTTCTCTCCTCTCTCTCCTCTCTCTCTCTCTTCCGTCTCTCTCTCTCCCTTTTCTCTCTCTCTCTTTTCTCTCTCTCTCCTTTTCTCTCCTCTCTCTCTCTCTCTTCTCTCTTCTCTCCTCTTCTCTCTCCTCTCTCTCTCCTCTCTCTCTCTCTCTCTCTCTCTCTCTCTCTCTCTCTCTCTCTCTCTCTCTCTCGTCTCTCTCCTCTCTCCCCTTCTCTCTCCTCCCTCCCCCTCTCTCTCTCTCTCTCTCTTCTCTCTCTCTCTCTCTATATATATATATATATATATATATTTTATATTATAATTTTTGCTTCGTAACTTTGTACAATTCTTTCACAATTAAGTCGATCTTAATCTTGGTCCATTATATAAAATTTATTGTCGTACAGACAAAACTGATTCTGAACATTTACTGCCTTAAATTATCTACTTTTTAAATCATTTTGTGCTTTAGTAACTGTATAAAAAAAATTACAATCGCTTGAAGGCTAACCACTCCTTTCTTTGTTGCAGGTGAGGGAAGGTGTTGTCGAGGATCAGGTGTTGGTCGAGAGCCAGGTAGGTCCTCGAGAAGGGCGGGACGACAGCCACGCCTAAGTCAATGAGGCAGTGATAACATTCGGCTCCAGATTATGTTTTGTGTATCAGACCCAATGGCGACCAAGTGTTGATCTGTTGAATCGAGTCTGGGGAAAAAAAAGACAATGAGATGGATCACACTATTTAAGTTCATGTTTGTTGAGGATGATAGACTTTTAGTTCTTTTATTGTATTTTTTGGGTGTGTGTGTTGATGTGTTGATGTGCAGTCCATATTAGTTTCCATGAGAGACATAAATAGATAAAAAAGATAATGAGATGGATCACATAAGTCAAGTTCATGTTGTTGAGGATGATAGACTTTTTGGGTTTTTAATGGGTTTTTTGGGTATGTGTGTTGATGTGCAGTCCATTTTAGTTTCCATTCAAGACATATAAAGAGAGGAAAGGTACACAGAGGCTTACTTTAGTGGTGATAATGGAGGGCTTACTTTAGTGGTAATAATGGAGGCTACGTGAATGATAGATTATTTGTTTTTTGAGGTTTCTTTGGGGGATTTGTGTTGGTGTGCAGTCCATATTAGTTTCCATTCAAGACATATACAGAGAGGAAAAGTACACAGAGGCTTACTTTAGTGGTGATAATGGAGGCTACGTGAATGATAGATTATTTGTTTTGTGAGGTTTCTTTGTGGTATGAGTGTTGATGTGTGTGCAGTCCATATTCGTTTACTTTCAAGACATATAAAGAGAGGAATGGTACACAGATGCTTACATTAGCGGTGATAATGGACGTGACGTGATGTCTTCTCTTCATACATTTACTATTCTAATAAGATCCTTGAAAACAAAGACCAAAATAATGCATAGGAGGGTAATAGAAGGAAGGCCTGCATAAGATGTGTCTCGGTCCGCCCCTGCAGGACTCTCTGATCCTATTAGTGCGCGGGAGTCTGTTTGCTGCTGGGATGGGTGTTGGTGGTGGGGGAAGGGGATGGGTGTTGGTGGTGGGGGAAGGGGATGGGTGTTGGTGGTGGTGGAAGGGGATGGGTGTTGGTGGTGGTGGAAGGGGATGGGTGTTGGTGGTGGGGAAGGGGATGGGTGTTGGTGGTGGGGGAAGGGGATGGGTGTTGGTGGTGGGAAGGGGATGGGTGTTGGTGGTGGGGGAAGGGGATGGGTGTTGGTGGTGGGGGAAGGGGATGGGTGTTGGTGGTGGGGGAAGGGGATGGTGTTGGTGGTGGGGGAAGGGGATGGGTGTTGGTGGTGGGGGAAGGGGATGGGTGTTTGGTGGTGGTGAGGGGATGGGTGTTGGTGGTGGTGGAAGGGGATGGGTGTTGGTGGTGGTGGAAGGGGATAAGTGTTGGTGGTCGGGAAGGGGATGGGTGTTGGTGGTGGTGGAAGGGGATGGGTGTTGGTGGTGAGGGAGGGGATGGGTGTTGGTGTGGGGGAAGGGGATGGGTGTTGGTGGTGGGGGAAGGGGATGGGTGTTGGTGGTGGTGGAAGGGGATGGGTGTTGGTGGTGGGAAGGGATGGTTGTTGTGGTGGGGGAAGGGATGGTTGTTGGTGGTGGGGGAAGGGGATGGTTGTTGGTGGTGGGGGAAGGGATGGGTGTGGTGGTGGTGGAAGGGGATGGGTGTTGGTGGTGAGGGAAGGGGATGGGTGTTGTGGTGGTGGGGAAGGGGATGGGTGTTGGTGGTGGTGGAAGGGGATGGGTGTTGGTGGTGGTGGAAGGGATGGGTGTTGGTGGTGGTGGAAGGGGATGAGTGTTGGTGGTGGGGAAGGGGATGGGTTGTTTGGTGGTGGGGGAAGGGGATGGGTGTTGGTGGTGGGGGAAGGGGATGGGTGTTGGTGGGTGGGGAAGGGGATGGGTGTTGGTGGGGGGGAAGGGATGGTTTGTTGGTGGTGGGGGGAAGGGGATGGTTGTTGGTGGTGGGGGAAGGGGATGGTTGTTGGTGTGGGGGAAGGGGAGGGGTGTTGCTGCTGGCCTAATAGTATGCGGTTCCCAGAAAGAGAAAATAAAGCAGACGGTTGAATAGAATGAATAGAATGAATAAGACTTACTTTAGGATACTGAAACACGCACAAACACGCAAACAAAAAGAGAGATTTACTGAACGCATTTGCCGGGCTTGTATTAGACTAACACGCAGCTGTTTAGTATGGAAGGTCCCCCGTCTTTATGTCCCTTATAAGAGCAAATGTGTCGCTAGAACAAAGCCTCATTAGAATCCCTAAACAAATGAAGACCAACTAAGTCGCAGGGGGGAGCGCAGAACACATTACTAGGGGGGTTAGGGGGGTCTGTAGTGCTTGGTGGGGGATGGCGGGGTGTTTTGGAGGCTGTGGTGCTGGTGGTGGGGGTGTTTTGGAGGCTGTGGTGCTGGGTGGTGGGGGAGTTTTGGAGGCTGTGGTGCTGGGTGGGGGGGTGTTTTGGAGGCTGTGGTGCTGGGTGGGGGGGTGTTTTGGAGGCTGTGGTGCTGGGTGGGGGGTGTTTTGGAGGCTGTGGTGCTGGGTGGGGGGTGTTTTGGAGGCTGTGGTGCTGGGTGGGGGGTGTTTTGGAGGCTGTGGTGCTGGGTGGGGGATTTTTGGAGGCTGTGGTGCTGGGTGGGGGGTGTTTTTGGAGGCTGTGGTGCTGGGTGGGGGGTGTTTTGGAGGCTGTGGTGCTGGGTGGGGGGTGTTTTGGAGGCTGTGGTGCTGGGTGGGGGGTGTTTTGGAGGCTGTGGTGCTGGGTGAGGGTGTTTTGGAGGCTGTGGTGCTGGGTGCGGGGTGTTTTTGGAGGCTGTGGTGCTGGATGGGGGGTGTTTTGGAGGCTGTGGTGCTGGGTGGGGGGGTGTTTTTGGAGGCTGTGGTGCTGGGTGGGGGTGTTTTGGAGGCTGTGGGTGCTGGGTGGGGGGTGTTTTGGAGGCTGTGGTGCTGGGTGGTGGGGTGTTTTGGAGGCTGTGGTGCTGGGTGGGGGGGGTTTGGAGGCTGTGATGCTGGGTGGGGGGGGGGTTTTGGAGGCTGTGGTGCTGGGTGGGGGTGTTTTGGAGGCTGTGGTGCTGGGTGGGGGGTGTTTTGGAGGCTGTGGTG
>JACEEZ010023330.1:35000-37823 GCA_016584305.1 Chionoecetes opilio
AGGGGGGCGGTGAGGAAGAGTGATGGAATGTGATGGAAAGGCCGCGGAGGAGAGAGAGAGAGGAGAGAGGAGAGGAGAGAAGATAGAGAGAGAGAGAGAGGAGGTGCGGTGGTGGTGGTGGTAAGGAGATGGAGGGGGAAAAGAAGAGGAGGAAACCGTAAGTGGATGCTGATAGTGACGGAGAAGAGTGTTGGAGAGAGAGAGAGAGAGAGAGAGAGAGAGAGAGAGAGAGAGAGAGAGAGAGATGTGTAAGTCAACTCTGAATTGTAAATGAAACATACTGAAAAAACACTTAAAAAAAATAAAAAAAAAAAAAAAAAAAAAAAAATCCCCCACTATTATTTCCAAACTCCTTATGAGGATAATCAACCACTGTAAAGACACGAGTATAGTACGTTTTATCGCGACAAAATCCTTCATAAATATACCACAGGAAACCAATGCAAGGTAATCTAACTAATCTTAATGTATGCCTGTGGGTGAAAAATAAATTATTATTGTTAGGTTTGTTATTATAATTATGTTAACCTTCCACCAAGAGATCAGAAGAAAAATTATAGTAAGTCTTATCAGTACGTTCGTAAAGTTAAACAAAAAATATAGTTCACCCAAACCCTAAATATGTCTTGACACTACATGACAAACGATGGAATATAACATAACTATAAATATAATGGAATACACGCATCACTATAGCGTCGTCTAGATGAACCCCGGTGCTTCAAGTGACTGAGAAATGAACCAGATTCGAACTCCAGAGTGACACGTGCTCAGACTCGAAAAGTTTGGAGGCTTTCAAGGTGATAGCGATGAGTGACTCCTCTTGTGATAGAAGGCAGGGACGGGAAGGGAAGGACGAGAAAGTAGGTTAAAAGGAAGAGAGGAAATGGACGCGAGGAAAGTTTGAACCCTCCAGTGTTGTGTGTCTGTGTGAAACGCGTTTCGAAGGGTTCATGTATTTTTTCGTGGACAGAGATGCAATACGTAAAAAATAAATAATTGGTACAACACATATAGATAAGATACAAATACTTGATTGAAACATGAATATTGTATCGATCGAGTAGTTTTACATGTGTGTGTGTGTGTGTGTGTGTGTGTGTCCATCACTAGCCAACTTACTCCCTTCGCCGTGTGACCAGCAAGGGGGCGGTCAGTGAGGGGTTGTGTGTGTGTGTGTGTGTGTGTTCTGCTGGTTTTTGCTGAAGGCACTAAATATATTGCTTGACTATCCCTCCCCCCTCCTCCCCTTCTTCCCCCTCCTGCCTCCCCTCCCTTCCCCCCACCCCCACCAGCCACATCCGTCCAGGCTGCCTATTTTGCTCGTTAAGAGAGAGAGAAGAGGGAAGAGAGGAGAGAGAGAGGAAGAGTATCAAAAGAGAAGATAACGATCCCTAAAATTTCAAACATCCAAAAGTGTTTCTCTCCTCTTTCTCTCTCTCTCATCTCTCTCTCATCTCTCTCTCGCTCTCTCCTCTCTCTCTTCCTGTCTCTCTCTCTCTCTCTCTGCGTCTCTCTCCTCTCTCCTCCCCTCCTCGTTGGGTTAACTTCATTGGATTTATCAAGCTCAACTTTCGGAGGACGACGAAAAATGGTATCAGTTTAAAGGGTCAGCAGGTGAGAGAGGAGAGAGAGAGAGAGAGAGAGAGAGAGAGAGAGAGAGAGAGAGAGAGAGAAGAGAGAGAGGAGAGAGAGAGAGAGAGAGAGAGAGAAAGTCCCAGTGAGCTCCATATTTACGTCTGGACTGCATGATTGAGAGAAAGAGAGAGAGCGAGAGAGAAAAAAAAAAACCACGAGATCCACCTAGTAACATCCCATCCATCCACTCCTCCACATCCTAACATCCACATCCACATTCCACCGTCACAAGATCTCTTCATGTTATCGACGTGTTTCCTTAGCATCACACCTTTGTTTTGCCAACTTTTAAGAGCTAGATACTTTACCGCAAAATATCCCAAAAGCAATTCCTTTCTTGTTTCCTTTCCATGTCCTAAGCTTGTCCTTATAGCCACTCGATCTGTGTTCAAATCCCAAAGCGTCGCATTTTCTCTGTTTGACATCGATGCGATAAACAGGTAAACGTCGCCTCAGCTCACCGCAGGGATTGGAAAATTACACACACACACACACACACACACACACACACACACACACACACACACACACACACCACACACACACACACACACATACACACACCACAGTCTCTCACACACACACACACACACACACACACACACACACACACAGCACCACACACACACACACCACACACACACACACACACACACACAGTCACACACCACACACACACACACACACACACACACACACACACACACACACACACACAGAGGCTTGAAATGCATGTGAGATTACGACTCGGTGGCGCGATGCATGTGGAAGTAGTGGAAGAAAGAGTTTGTGTGGAGCAGGAGGAGGAGGAGGAGGAGGAAGTAGAGGTGGTGGTGGTGGTAGTGGAGGAGGAGGTAGTGGTGGTAGTGGAGGAGGAGGAGGAGGAGGAAGTAGAGGTGGTGGTGGTGTAGTGGAGGAGGGGTAGTGGTGGTAGTGAGGAGGAGGAGGAGAGGAGGAGGAAGGAGGGAGGAAGGGCGGAGGAGTAGAGGTTGGTGGTGGTGGTGGTGGTGGTAGTAGTGGAGGAGAGGTGAGGGTGTGGAAGCGGAGGAGAGAGGAGGGGAGAGGAGGAGAGGAGGGGAGAGGAGGAGGGGCCACAAAACAACCGCGACGTCTTCCTTCCCATCAATATGAAATGGCCAGAACTCTGTCTTCCTAAACGTGAATTTATGAATGCTGGTTTAGGGG
>JACEEZ010023330.1:43120-56481 GCA_016584305.1 Chionoecetes opilio
TAACTGTTTTCATTAACTGCTGAATTTAAATTTACAAATGTACCTGAAATGAAGGAGATAAGAACAGAGGAAAACATATAACTAGGAGATGAAAAGAAGATGTAGATAAGAGAGAGAGAGAGAGAGAGAGAGGAGAGAGAGAGAGAGAGAGAGAGTAGAGGAGAGAGAGAGAGAGAGAGAGAGAAGGAGAGAGAGAGAGAAGCAGCAAGGATGAGAAATTACATGTCAGTGCTCGGTGCGAAATTTTGTGGGTGTGCAATACGTTGTTCATCGATTGACACAGGCTCTCCAAGTGCTTCCTCTCTCTCTCTCTCTCTCTCTCTCTCTCTCTCTCTCTCTCTCTCTCTCTCTCTCTCTCTCCTCTCTCTCTCTTCTCTCTCTCTCTCTCTCTCTCTCTCTCTCTCTCTCTCTTATTTCCCAGGGCGCTGCTCACTCTTGTCTCCATGGTGATAAATTGGCAGAGTACAAAATGATGTTCTCCGTATAATTTAAGACCGTTTGATTCGTGCCCATAAAAATAAACCCCTTTTGTTTGTAATTTTTGTCTTTTCATTCTTTACAAATAGTTAGGTCGAAGAAGGTTTTTGTTTTAGGGTTCATTGATGTTTCTTTTATAGTGATGGTTAGGAAGGAATTGATGTACCGTAAACTAGACAAGCCAATAGGACGGAATAAAAATGCATGAAAAATATAGAAAATGCAATAATAATGAAAGGTCGTATTTGAAAGTCTTCGTGGTAATAGGGTAAAAAAAAATGGTCATCGTTTTTTTATTGGAATGTCTTTGAGTGACCTTATTTCCGACAGGTGTGGTCGTGCAGGTGTGTCGTGTGTCGTGCAGGTGTGTGGTGTGTCGTGGAGGTGTGTCGTGTGTCTTGCAGGTGTGTCGTGTGGTGAAGGTGTGGCGTGCAGGTGTATCGTGAGTCGTGCAGGTGTGTCGTGTGTCGTGCAGGTGTGTCGTGCCCTTACGTGCTGTATACCTGTCAGACCGAGCACATCACATGCCTCGCTGGGTGTTCATATTGTTGTTGTTGTTTTTATAAAGGAAGAAAAGGAGGAAAAAAAGGGCATGTGTGTGGAAAAAGGGCATATTGTTTTTTTTTATGAAGGAAGAATAGGAGGGAAAAAGGGCATATGTGTGGAAAAAGGGCATATTGTTTTTTTTTTTTTTACGAACGAAGAGAAGGAAGGAAAAAGGGCATATTTTTTTTTTTTTTTTGATGAAGGAAGAACAGGAGGGAAAAAGGGCATATTATTGGTGTTTTTTTTTTTACGAAGGAAGAAAAGGAGAGGAAAAAGGACATGTGTGTGGAAAAAGTGGCTAAAAAAGCCACCAATAATTATTGGTGGCTTTTTTTTTACGAAGGAAGAAAAGGAGAGGAAAAAGGACATGTGTGTGGAAAAAGGGCATATTGTTGTTATATTTTATGAAGGAAGAATAGGAGGGAAAAAGGGCATATTGTTGTTGTTATTTTGTATGAAGGAAGAAAAGGAGGGAAGGGCATGAGTGTATTATAAACCGCGTGTGTTTACTTGTCATCCTTCTTCCTGAGTTCTTCCTTCTCTGAGCATATATGTATAGAGTGTGTGGCAGACGAGCAGGAAAAAGGAACACAGGTAAAAAGGAACACAGGTAAAAAGGAACACAGGGAAAAAGGAACACAGGTAAAAAGGACACACAGGTAAAAAGGAACACAGATAAAAAGGAACACAGGTAAAAAGGAACACAGGTAAAAAGGAACACAGATAAAAAGGAACACAGGTAAAAAGGAACACAGGTAAAAAGGAACACAGGTAAAAAGGAACACAGGTAAAAAGGAACACAGGTAAAAAGGAACACAGATAAAAAGGAACACAGGTAAAAAGGAACACAGGTAAAA
Organism: Chionoecetes opilio; assembly: GCA_016584305.1. NCBI lineage: Eukaryota > Metazoa > Arthropoda > Malacostraca > Decapoda > Majidae > Chionoecetes > Chionoecetes opilio. The sequence continues at coordinate 45,001 of JACEEZ010023330.1, forward strand.
AGGAACACAGGTAAAAAGGAACACAGGTAAAAAGGAACACAGGTAAAAAGGAACACAGGTAAAAAGGAACACAGGTAAAAAGGAACACAGGTAAAAAGGAACACAGGTAAAATGGAACACAGATAAAAAGGAACACAGATAAAAAGGAACACAGGTGAAAAGGAACACAGGTAAAAAGGAACACAGGTAAGAAGGAACACAGGTAAAAAGGAACACAGATAAAAAGGAACACAGGTGAAAAGGAACACAGGTAAAAAGGAACACAGGTAAAAAGGAACACAGGTAAAAAGGAACACAGGTAAAAAGGAACACAGGTTAAAAGGAACACAGGTAAAAAGGAACACAGGTAAAAAGGAACACAGGTAAAAAGGAACACAGGTAAAAAGGAACACAGGTAAAATGAAACACAGGTAAAAAGCAACACAAGTAAAAAGGAACACAGGTAAAAAGGAACACAGGTAAAAAGGAACACAAGTAAAAAGGAACACAGGTAAAAAGGAACACAAGTAAAAAGGAAAATACGTACGAAAAAAGGAAAAACAAGGAAAAATGTGTCGACTAGATATCAGGGAGGAAGAAATATGTGATAAGAAAAATGAAGGGACAAAAATATGCATGGAAAAGCGTAGTAGAAGAGGTGCAAGAAAACGAGAAGAATGAAGAATGAAGATTAGAAAGCGGTAGGAAACGACAAGAAGGAGGGATAAGGATGAGGATTAAGAGGAAGGAGGGAAGGGCATAGACAAGATAAGAGGTGATAAGGGGGGCGATAAAGGGGGGGGGGTAAGGGGGTGTGAAGCAGAAAAATGAAGGAATTTAATAACATAAAACATACTTCTCTAGACATACACACCCAAAAATAGAAGGAAAAAGGTAGTATTAGTAAAAGGCTATATTAAGTTAGTACACAATATAAAGGTAGTAGTATAGTAAAGGAGTGTTATCATGTTTTTTTCTTCTTTTGGATATATATTATTGAAAATGAAAGACTTTTATCTCATAGAAATATTTTTTTTTTTTTTTTTTTTTTTTTTTCATCACAAGGAACTGGCCAAGGGCACAACAAAAATGGGTAACACAAAGCCCGCTTAGTTGCCAGTCCCTATAAAGAAGACAGTAAGAGAATATAATAAAAAAGAGGGGTGAGTCAATCTGTACACACATACCCAAAAATAGAAGAGAAAAGGTAGTATTATGAGGGGGGGGGGGTGAGGTGCCATGACGTATTCACCCTACACTCTCAGAAATAAGGGGTATATTAAGGGTAGAATTGTTACATCGCACCATCACTACCCTTTTTAAACCCTATGTCCAGGCTGGAGGGTAGATGCTGCTGATAATACCCTTCATCTACCATTTATCTACCCTTTTTAGACGAGAGGCTTGAGAAAGGGTATATTTGGGGTTGGAAAAGGGTATATTTAGGACTGCGAAAGGGTATACTTGTAAGGGTAGAAAAAAGGTAGCAGTATTTCATCACTACAAACACCCTTTTTCTACCCTTTTCCTACCCTTCTTTTCTAACAGTGTATTCAATGATCACCACCGAACAAATTACTGCCGATGATAAGGAAGCGAGTAGTTAATTAACCCTTGGAAGACGTGTGTTATGTAAGCGACCCCGACCCCCCCTGCCCCCCTGCCCCCCCTGCCCTCCCCCTCACCGCCCCCCAGCACCGATTCACATCTCCCTTCGTCTGCTACTCCGCCTTATAAACTGCCTGAAGGAGGGAAAGGCATTGTTTAAAGGTATTTGTTTTAAGACTCTTTTCCTTTTATTTCTGTTCTTGTTAACCGAGGTGCATTTTTACTATTTTTCTGTCTTAATTATTTTTCTTTTTCTCCTCTCTTTCTCTCTTTTATTCATCCTTCCACCTATTGTATCTATCCACTATTCTGTCCCTCTGCCCTCTCTGCCTTTCTTCCTTCTATTCATCCATCCACTTATCTATTCCATTCTTCTGTCCTTCCATCCTCCTTTCCTTCCTTATTTTTTCCCTTATTCTTCCTACCTTTTTTTAATTTCTTATTTATTTAGGTTTAATTTTGTCCATTTACAATCTCATTTTTTCTTTGTCTTGTCTTTCCTGCCTTGTTTTCTTTCTCCTACTGCCCTGTTTTTTTCTTTCTCTCTCTTCGATCTTATTTACATGATACATATTTCTTTCTTTACTTTCTGTATATACAATATATACAAGTTCTTTTCCAAGTTTTAGTCAAATCAAGAGCAAGTTCAAGTTTTTCTTCCCTTGCACTTTGCTTAACATTTTATTTGCGGTCTCTTTTTTCTTCTCTACATCTTCCTAATATTTATTCTGATTAACTTTTTTTGTATTGAATTTATTTTTTTTTTTGCCAATTTGAAGTCACTTTTTCTGGCTATTTTTTTCTTCTATTTTTTTATTGACATAGAATTTCATCTTTTTTTCTCCAATACTCTCTTCTCCTTCTTTCATCCCCCCTTCCTATGTTATACCCTCATCCTTCTTTCTTCATTCTTCGTTCCCCTTCTCTCTCTCTCTCTCTCTCTCTCTCCTCTCGTCTCTCTCTCTTCTCTCTCTCTCTCTCTCTCTCCTCTCTCTCTCTTTTCTCTCTCTCTCTCTCTCTCTCTCTCATCCCTTTCTCTCTTCTCTCTCCTCTCTCTCTCTTCTCCTCTTCGTCTCTCTCTCCTCCTCTCTCTCTCCTCTTTCTCCTCCTCTCTTTTCTCATCTTCTCTCTCTTCTCTTCTCGTCCGTGATTTCATATACATTAAAACGTGTATATGCTATAACTTCCAGGCATCATATTGTTCTGAAGAATTTCTAACAGACGTGTATGTATGTATGTATATAAATCCCATTTCTCCTCAGTGCTCGCCAGCTGTTTCTCTTCCCGTGTTTTCTCTTCTTCGAACTCCCTTTTTTTCCTCTTCATTTCTCCTCCTTTTTTATTTATATAATTATTCTTTCTCCTTTTCTTATTCTCTGTTCTCTATTTTATTATTTTTAAAACCTATTTCCATTCTCGTTTTTCCTTTTCATTATTATTTTGATTTTTGTCTCTTTTTTTGGTTCGGCTCCCTTTTTTTTTTGCCTATTTTCACTTTTTTTTTTTTTATTTTCTTTTCCTCCTTTTTTCTTCATCGTTACCAATCTTTTTTTTTTTTTTTTTTTATACCTATTTTCACTCTCATTTACCTCTCTGCTCTCTTCTTTTCTTTCTCTCTCTCTTCATTGTTTTTCGCTTTAATTAATCTAAGTTTTTTATATAGTCAATTATTTTCTCTTCCTTTGATCTTATTTTGAGTTGGTTTCGTTCCGTTTCTTTTATTTCTCACATTTATTTTGTATTATAAATTTTTTCTCGTAATTAACTTTTTCCTCTGCACTTTTTTCCTTTCCCTTAATCTATTTTCTCTTCTTCCATGCCTTTTCATCCTTTTCATCTTCTTCTCTTCTTCCTCCTCCTCCTCTTCCTCTTCTTCCTCCTCCTCTTCCTCTTTTTCATTCTCCTCCTCTTCCTCTTTTTCCTCCTCCTCTTCCTCTTCTTCCTCCTCCTCCTCTTCCTCTTCCTCCTCCTCCTCTTTTTTTTTTCTCACTACGGCTATTAATTAGAAAAAGATCATAGCGTAGTAAAGCAGTAATATCATATCCGCTTATCTAGCTTTATGAGAGAGAGAGAGAGAGAGAGAGAGAGAGAGAGAGAGAGAGAGAGAGAGAGAGAGAGAGGGGATGTTGCTATTAAACTGTCGGTTGATATTACGAGTTTTAACTAATGAAACTTTTTAACTTTTCATAATTTTGATTTTTGTTCTCTCTCTCTCTCTCTCTCTCTCTCTCTCTCTCTCTCTCTCTCTCTCTTCTCTCTCTCTCTCTCTCTCTCTCTCTCTCTCCTCTCCTCCCCTCTCTCTCTCTCTCTCTCTCTCTCTTTCGGTAAACATTATATTTCTCTTATTTCTCTACTGTATTCTACCTAGTTCTCTCCCACTGACCTCCTTTTCCTCCTACACCCTCCCTCCTCCTCCTTCCCCTCCTCCTCCTCCTCCTCCTCCCCTCCTCCTCCTCCTCCTCCTCCTCCTTTTCCCCCCCCCCCCCCCCTCCTCCTCCTCCTCCTCCTCCCCCAAACCCCCCTTTTCCCCCTTCCCTTCCTACCGTCCCGCCAATCCCGACGTAGATCTCTCTGATTGAATCTCCTTCCCCAGTATGTAAATATGTGTGTCTGTAATTTCACGGTCCGAGAGCCTCCACAGGGAACCGGGGAATTAATCAAGACGACCCAGGTTCATAAACTCTCGCCTTGAACACCTGAATTTACTTTATGCAGGTGCGTGCCTCTGTATGTAGGTATTTTTTATATTTTTTATTTTTTTTATTCTTTTGTGCCTATCAACCCTTGTGTCCCCCTCTTCCTCCTCCTCCTCCTCCTCCTCCTCCTCCTCCTCCTCCTCCTTCTCTTCCTCCTCCTTGTGTCCTCCGCTACACTCACAATCGATGGTAGAGTTAACCCCTTCACGCCCAGATCTTTCCTTTGCTATAAAAAATCGTATGTTGTAGAGCCATGAAATTACGAAAAGTCACTTAATATACCAAATTAGTTTGTCGATAAGGATACTAAACAGATCATATCTATAAAATATTGCTTATAGTCACTAAAAATCGTCTAATGGTGGTTATATTACAATGGAAATTCGTTATGGGCCTCAAGGGGTTAATGGGCAGCATGTGGGTGTTCTTAGGCCACTCGAGGATGCAGAAAGATTTTAAGTGGGTTTTGGTTCTCATCGGGGATCGAACTCGGGTCACCAAGAACGCCATTCGGAGACGCTAACCACTCTGCTACCGCCTCCCAAAATCTATGTGCTCTATCTTTCATATTTTCTTGTATTTTTTGACGAAGTTTAGCCCCATCGGCCAGTTTGTGTGTGTGTGTGTGTGTGTGTGTGTGTGTGTGTGTGTGTGTGTGTGTGTGTGTGTGTTTATGGAACTGTCGCCGATGGGAATTCTCGCCGAAACAACAAACTAGAACTCTCATCGACATGGAAATTTTAACCTAACCTGGACAAGGGCACCTAATCTAACCTAACTGATCAAGCTAACGATAGTATTTCATCCCTGAATGCAGAAACACGGGTAACACTTGATTAAATGTATATATTGGGTCCTGTAATATCAAGAATTGGAACACTCGACGACGGCGGCGAGAGTTCCGATCGGCGACAGTTCCAGGTACCTGTTTGTGTATGTAGCCTGCAGTGTATACTCAGTTATTGGCCCTGGTGGCAGACTCTTTTTGTTTACTATAGGAATGCTGGCTATTTTTTTTATTTCTCTGTCTTTTTTTTGTGTGTGCTGTTATTAAGCCGGACGGACGGACTCATGTTGGCCGGCGGATTTCATTTTTTTTTTTCTATTTTTTTTTTTTATTACGAAGTTGTTGCGGTAAAAGCTTTGTCGTAATGGAGGCGATTTCGAAGCGCTGGGGAAAGTGGTGGACGTATGTGTGCTTTTTGGGTGTGGTTGGGGGTTTTGGGTTTTGTTTTTTGGGGGTTGTGGGGGGGGGGAGGGGGGGTAAATGGAAGACAGTCACCCTCTCCCCCCTTAATTAAACTCAGCGTGGACAATTTTGGCTTTACTTTCCTTTAGAATAACTTTTTTTTATCACCAACATTTTTAAAAACTCCATAACCCCAAAACTTTTACAAACCTACTCTTTAAAAACTACACACAAATACTTAAAACATACTTAACTCCCTACCTTTTTAAAACCTTTCTATTCCTTTGACTTCCTCGCAAGACACATTACCAAATAACCAAATAGAAAAATCCTAAAAAAAGCTTCCCCATTTTTTCCTTGACGTCCCTTTCCCTTCGCTTCCCTCCCTATCTAACTCCCTTAATTCCCTCCATTTGTTGTTCTCTCCCTTATGTAGCTACTCTCTTTGCATCCCACCTCTGCCCTATCACCAATCACAGAGAGAGAGAGAGGAAAAAAGGGGGGAGAGAGAGAAGAGAGAGGAGAGAGAGGGAAAAGAGAGGGGAGAGAGAGAGAGGGGTTTTAAAGCACAGAGAAATACACAGAGAGAGAATACCAAACCCTAAAATTTACACATTCGCTGGGACAAACTAGCTAGTGCTTTGCTTTCCTATCCCTCCTATCCCTCCTATCCAGCCTCCCTGTGTTCCCGTCGCTCTCAAGATAAGGTTTACAGGGACTCCGCCTTCGGGACGCCGCACGCACACACACACTTATCGAGGAACACCACGCTTCTACTCCGTCTGATCCACGCCTTTATTGGGGACGGGGCGGGGAGGGGGTTAAGGGGGAGGGGTACGGGTGGGGAGGGGGTAGTAGGGGAAGGGGAAAGGAAGGGGCGGGGAGGTGGTATAGGGGGAAGGGGAAAGGAAGGTCGTGTAGATAGAGAGCGCCATGACAGACAGTTAGTGATACAGTGGTGACTCCCTTCGTGCCTGCTTTCCTTCCTTCCTTCTTCCTTTCCTTCTTTATTTCCCCCCCTTCCCTTTCCCTTTTCTTTCTTTTTTTCCCCCCCCTTCCTTCCCCTTCCCTTTCCCTTTTCTTTTTTTCTTCCCTTCCTTTCTTCCCCCCCTTTTCCTTCCCTTCCCTTCCTTCCTTCCTTTCTTTCCTTCCTTCCTTCCTTCTCTTTCTTTCCTTCCCTTCCTTCCTTTCTTTCCTTCCTTCCTTCCTTCTTTCTTTCCTTCCTTCCCTTCCTTCGTGCCTCCCCTTCCTTCTTCCCCTTCTTCTCCCCCTCACCTTCTTCCTTTCCTTCTTCCCCTTCCTTCCTCTTCTCCTCCTTCTTTTCTCTCCTCCTCTCTCTTCTCTCTTCTCTCTCTCTCCCCTTTTTCCTCTCTCTCTCTCTCTCTCTCTTCTCTCTCTTTTCCTCTCTCTCTCCCCTTTAGTGAAAAGGTTGAGGGGGGAAAAGCACGAATAATAAAAAAGGGGGGGAGAAAAAAAATTTAACCAACACATGTGAGCGATAAGAGGAGACAAGTGACAAGATGAACGAACAAAAGGGAAAAATAATGAAAAGGAAAAAGTTTGATGAAGGAAAGAGAGTTGAAGCAAAGAAGATAAAGTACAAGACCGATAAGAGTGAGAATGAAGAAAAAAACAGAGTAAGGGAAAAAATTAAATAGGTTATTTTGGGGTTTTTTTTTTAGTTATTTTAGGTAAATTTGGTTATTTTGTTTTTTTGTATTTTTTTTTTTAAAGTTTTTTTTTGGGGGTTTTTTTTTTTAAAATTTTAAGGTTATTTTAGGTTTTTTGGGTTTAAAGGGTTTATTTTAGTTATTTAGTTTTTTTGGGTTTATTTTATTTTTATTTTGGGTTTTTTTTGGGGTTTTTTTGGGGGGGTTTTTTTTTATTTTTTTTTTTATTATTTTAGGTTTTTTTTTTTATTTATTTTATTTTGGGATTTTTTTTTTTAAAAAAAAAGAAGTTGGGGGAAAAGGGGATGGGTGAGAAAGAGAGAGAGAGGAGAGAGGGGGAGAGAAGAGAGAGAAAGAGAGAGAGAAGAGAGGGCAAACAAAAACACTTCAAAGAGGAAGAGATAAAAGTGGCAGGCAGGGAGGGAGGGAGGGAGAGGGTAGGAGGAAGAAAATTTGGACAGGGGGAGAAAATATAGTTACGGTCATGTTGTGGCGTCGCAAACGAGGTTATTGACAAGATGATTGTGACCTACGAGGGCTGCTAATTGTCTCCTCCTCCGCCTCCTCCTCCTCCTTCTTTCCCTCCTCCTCCTCCACCTCTTGTTCTCCCTTCTTCTTTCTCGGTTTATCTATCTTCCTTTTTTCCTTTTTTTTATTTTCTCTGCATCGTTTATCACCCTTGCATCTACCTACGGTTTTCTTACGTTTTAGTATTCCTTAAGTATGAGAATTTTATTTTTTATTATATTAATATTCCTCACTGATCTCTTTTCCTCCTCGTTCTTCTTATCTCCTCATAAATCTTTTTAATCCGTATTCCCCCCTTTTTTTCCCCCCTTTTGCCCCCCCCCTCCTCCCCTCCTCCTCCTCCCCTCCTCCTCCTCCTCCTCCTCCTCCTCCCCTCCCCCCCCCCCCCCCCCCCCCCCCCCCAATTACGACGGGAAATTTCTGACACAGGATGATGATGGAAAGAGAGGTGCCCCCTAAATTTGAGGGAGGGGATACTGGTGGTGAAGAGAAAAGGTGAGGGGATGGTGGTGGTGGTGAAGGGCGAAGGGGTTGTGATAGTGGTGGTGGTGATGGTGGTGAAAAGTGCATGGTGGTGATGGTGATGGTGGTGTGATGGTGATAGTATATATTATTATTATTATAAAAGTATAGTGAGGGGGTGTGTTGGGGGGGAAAAAAAGAGAGAGGAGAGAGAGGGGAGAGAGGGAGAAGAAGAGAGAGAGGAGAGAGAGAGAGAGAGAGAGAGAGGAAGAGAGGGAGAGAGATTTAAATAGGAATATTTATAGAAAAACAATTACGTAATTTTTTGCATCATATAGGAAGAGATGAAGGAAGGGAAAGGAAGAAAGAATAATAGAAATGATAATAGAAGAATATAGAAGGGAAGGAAGAAGAGAACCGAGGGAGGGGAGGGAGGGAGGGAGGGGTGAATGGAAAGGAGGGTGGAGGGAAGGGCGTCGCAACATATGAGTCAAAAAAAAAGCAGGTTTTTCACTTATCCTCCAGGTGCCAAATTTTCACCTGTCCGCCCTTGACCCCCCCCGTCACACGGGAGTGGCCTTGGAGTCACTCTGCCCCATCATACCTCCCTGCCCTGCCCCCTCACCGCCGCCGCCACCAGTCTGGAGGGCACCGCGCCACCCCTGCAGGCAAACACATGTATATTTATTGGTTGAAATACTTAACCCCTTGAGGCCCATAACGTAATTTCCATTGTACTTTGACTACCATAACACGATTTTTAGTGAATATAAGCAATATTTTATAGATGTGACCTGTTTAGTATCCTTGTCAACTAACTTATTTGGTATTTCATTCTTTTCGAAATTTTAGGGAAAACAAGAATTTTTATAGAAAGGGGAAAGGTCTGGGCGTGAAGGGGTTAATTTAGACGAAGAAAGTGTTTTATAGTCTGATGATCATGTTGAAATGGTAATTGAGTGAAGGGGAAAAAGGGGAAAATATTTTGTTCGTATAGATACTTACCAAAGAAATAAAAAGTATTGAAGGGAAAAAATACATAAGGAAAAAAAAGTATATGAGGAGTACTGTGTAGGAATAATTTAGGTGTGTAGCGAGTCAAGTAGATTTGTTTGAAGTTTTAACTCGTAATATTTTGACTTATGATAAATGATCAAAGGATTCGATGTAAAATTTTCTGCGACCCTTCTCGTAAGTATCGTTGTCTTGGCCTGATCAGAGGTGTGAGATTTATGATGAAAAAATATATACATTCTCTGTCATTAAATAAAATTCAATATAAAATTTCATATTACATTGACGAAATTTACTGAAAGCAAACTAATGACCTTATTTTCCAGAAAATTTTTCGATAAAATTTTTGTATTCCCCTTTTAAAAAAAGTGAAAACAATTTGCTTAGTGATATTTAAATTCAGAAAATAAATATGCGCGTAGGAAACTGTTGAAAATATGTCGCCTTCAGTTTCGAAATATGTCGCCTTCAGTTGCGAAATATGTCACCTTCAGTTTCGAAATATGTCCTATACACGTAATGAATTTTGTGTGTATGTGTGTATGAATATTTGATTTTTACAGCTTGCCTTCCATCTGTTGAAAGTCTGAAGCGGAATGAGACTCGTTTTACTATATTTATGAAATATTTCACATGACTTTCTCTCACAAGGCAACATTGACTAACACGTTCCCATATTTCTACATTTTATCACACCCCACACACACACACAAAACACACCCAAAAAACCCCACACACACCACCACACAAAACACCACACACACAAAAACACATTTCACGGCACACACACACCCAACCACGACACACACCAAAACACACACACACACACATAACCAACAACATACACAACACACACAACACACCAAAACACACAAACACACACACCACACACACCACACACACACACCTTAACCTTCCACAATTTATACAACTCCACTTCTACCATTTTTTGACATTTACTACAAATAAATGTCAAAACGCCTAGAACCCTTCCTAACCATCAAGAATAAGAAAAAAGTTTAAAAATATTTTTATCACTATTTAAAATGCGTGTTCGTTGTAGAATTTGTTGTTTGTAAAAGTTTTGTCTGCAACCTTTACATTTACGCCTTGCTCCCTGTTCATGGGGTGAGAGAGAGAGAGAGAGAGAAGAGAAGGGGAGAGGAAGAGGGGAAAAGAGGAGAGAGAGAGAGAGAGAGAGAGAGAGAAGGGGAGAGAGAGAGAGAGGTTTGAAAGATATAAATAGACTTGGAGGAAAGTAGTAAAAGATAAATGGAAAAGAAGAATGAATAATTAATGCTAAAAAAGAGAGAGAGAGAGAGAGAGGAAAAGGGGAGAGAGAGAGAGAAAGGGGAGAGAGAGAGAAGAGAAGGGGAGAGAGGGGGGAGGAGAGAGAGATTATGCCCCCACTCCTTTTTTTTTCCTCACAAAAAAGAAAATTTTCTAGAATTTAAAAAACCAGTAAAAGATTTCTTCACCCCAAGATTATTTATTTACGGTAAGGGTTTAATGGAGAGTTTTAAATAAATGTTGATTAGATAATAGTTTCCCTGCGAGGCTCTCAGGGATTAGCGTTAAGAATATCCACGGCACAGAATTTCAAAGGAGTTTTCTTTATTTTCTTATTTTATTTTATTTTGACGGTGAGAGAGAGAGAGAGAGAGAGAGAGAGAGAGAGAGAGAGAGAGAGAGAGGAGAGAGAGAAGAGAGAGAGAAGAAGAGAGAGAGAGAGGAGAGAGAAGGGGGGGAGGGAGGGAGGGAGGGAGGGAGGAGAGAGAGAGGAAAAAGGGGAAAAGCCTTTTTGGTGGACACGATAACATTGAAAAGATAGTTTGTTTTTATTTTATTTTCCTCCATTGTGGGATCTTGACTAAAGGTTTAAGATTATTTTATTTTAAGAATGACTTTTTTTTTTTACTAAAGTTTTAAGATTAAGTATTTTTTTATATATTTAGAAGCGTAAGTCTCTACCCACGTTTTTTTCTCCTTGTTATTGTAAATGCGTCTCAGCTTTTTTCATCTTAAATTTTCTTTTTTCTTATCTTTGCCGTGACTATTCTTGGAGGCAGCGAGATCCGAGTGTGTTTAGGATGAAAGTAAATATTATATGAATGAAATAACAGTTTTAGTAATGGTTTTTGGACAAAATTTTTTTTTTTTTAAAATTTTTTTTTGGTATTTTTTTCATTTATCATCCTTTCCCTTTCAATATAGCTACATGTCTATATTTCTCCTCCCTATCCTCCCTCACAGTACCTATCCCATTACTTTCCCTTCCCTCCCTATTCCCCGGCCACTTAGCTTATCCTCCCTCTTGCCACACAAGGGCCCAAAA
>JACEEZ010023331.1:2500-18196 GCA_016584305.1 Chionoecetes opilio
ACATGCGAAGAATAGGCAGCGCTCCCCAAAACCACACACACACACCAACACACACACACACACACAGACAAGACACAGAAACCAAACACAGAAAACACCACACACAAAAAACCGCCCACACCCACACACCTGTCGCACACGTGGACTCAGTGGACTGTCTGGATCATTCAAAGGATATTTTTTCACCCACGTAAGCAAGTGTCGCTATACGTTACCTTTGCAACTTTCATAAGAACCAGCAGGAGGAGGAGGAGGAGGAGGAGGAGGAGGAGGAAAAAGGGGGAGGAGGAGGAGGAGGAGGAGGAGGGGGGGGGAGGAGAGGAGGAGGAGGAGGATGTAAAAAAATCTATAGATTTTTAAAGTATAGATGCAGAGAGAGAAGGGATTGATGCAAGAGAGGAAGGAGGGGAAAAAAAAAACCATATTTTGTTTCCCCTTTTGTTCTCTCCCAAAAATTACATGTGTGGGAGAACCCGGAAAAAAAGGCTTCACTGACAGATTTGCTGGGTGATCCCAAATAAGACAAGATCAAGATCAAGTAGAGAAAAGAAAAGTAGTTTTTAATCTGGATGTAAAAAAAGTAAAAATGCAAGAAAAAAGTAACCACTCAAGAATTTTATATATTTAAAGGGGGCCCCAAAAAGGAGGACATTTTATAACCTGGGGAACAATTTGAAAAAAAAAAATTATTTGGTTAGTTTTTTGAGCTTATTTGAAAAAATTGGCATGCTGATTCCAAATCGAAAGTCAGTTTTTTTTTCTAGCACGTCAAGTTTTTTCTCCACAGCTTACCCTCCAGATAAGAAAAAAATTCCACTTGGAGCCCATTCACCTCATTCACTGAAATTCCGGGCCCCGTTTTCGAACAAATCCTCCTCAGAAGATCTGAGTGATTTTAAGGGAAAACGCAGGGGACAGCAATGATGAGATTTTGACATTCACGGGGATTCATTTTCGAGGGGTTTTGATCAGCACGAGTTGAATGTTTAGCAGTGATTTGGGCCTTCCAAAAAAAGCTTCAGAAATTCCTAGCATCAAGACTGAACGAAAAAAAAATACTTAACAAGGCTGAAGGTATCATATTTTCGAACCAGAGAAAGTACATTTCGCGTACTTTGAAAGTCCCAGCGGTTTTGTGTTTTCCAAAAACATTCCTTTTTTATGAAGGAGTTGGGGCTTTAATCTACAATCCAAATGAAGGGCGATTGTTTATTGATAGCTAAAAGCGGAGCTTGAAGTGGCCCCTACACAATGCAATTTTTTTGGCGCAGCCCCTATTGGGATTGGTCTGTTTCGTGAAGAAATGGAGATGTAAAGAGAGTCATTGAGTTATTGCAATATGACAAACACAATTGGATCATCTGTTTTTGACCTTAAAAAGGGGTCCTTCCTTTTTTGGTCAAACAACGTGGATACACAAAAATATCCCTGCTTTTTTGTAGTGGGATAGCAGGCTCGGAGAAGCATTGGGGTTTAGACGAATTTGGGCCCCCGAATCTGATCTTAAACCTGGGATCCCAACATTGTACATTTTAGCCCCTTGTTGACAGGAAGAAAATAATATTTTCCCACCTTGCACATAAAACTAGGTTATGAAACAATTTGTAAAAGCTTGTCCAAAATGATGGCGACTGTTTGAAGTACATCATCTTGGGGATTTCCTGGATGTCAAATTTAAAAAAATCAAGGCCGGTGTGTTTGATGGGCACCAAATTTGGCAGCTTCATCAAAGTGAACTTTCAACGGACTATGTCGACCTTGAAAAGAATGCTTGGCTTCATTTAAAAAACGTCGTCAAGAACTTTCTTGGAAAAACACGTCAAGTAATTTTCACAGAAATTGTTCAGAAAAAAATTTGGGAGCTACAAAGCGCTTAGTTGCAACATGAGTATTAAAGTTTTTTTTTTGCGTAGCCCTCTTTCCAACTTTCCGGAAAATCTTGGTGCGCTAGCGACGAGCAAGGTTGGGTTTTCACCAAAAATTTGAAGGTTTTGAAGAACGTTACCGGGAAGGGATGTGCATATGATGGCTGACTATTGTTTGAGCATCAAACGCGTAGTCCAAGTTGAACATCCCCCAAACTACAAACGTAAATTTTTACCCTAACCTGCACACAATTTTAGCCTTTTCCTTTCAAAAAAAATGAAAAGTTAATAAACATTTATTCATGCCCTTTTTTTCATTTTTCATGTATGGGTTAACATTTTGAACTTGTTATAAAAAAAAGCACTGTTACTGTTATGTACAGTATTTTTCATATTTTTTAAGAAAAAGAAAATCCTACAGTTTAAAAACTTGAGGATAGAGAAAAATGAGATCAGTTTTGGATCGCCCCAAAAATACTTAATAACAAGTGTCAGACCTAACCAACAAAAATTTGTTCCCCAGTGTATAATTAGAGGGGTAGGAATTATATACCCTTAATAGGGGTACAATAAAAATACCCAATAACTCCTAAGAGATACTTTAATAATTATGTGCCAAAAAACCGGATCTTTTAACAGGTTTTTGGGGAGGGTTTGGTTAGGTTTGGTTTTTAATTATTTTGTTTTTCCAATGAAATGATTTGCCCGAGGAACATTAATAGCGTAACAAACAAAAAAACGTTAAGGGTGGAGGTTTTTACCCATTGGATAATAGCTATCTCAAAAAAGGGGTACACCTTGATTTTTCAGTAAAAAATCATATTTTCTTAAATAACTCGAAAATATGCAGTTTCCGGAAATGTTATGAATGAGTAAAGATAGAAATTGGGGTTTTATGCGCCGTGGAACATGAATTTTGAGTTTTTTTTGGGGGGGTTTTGGGTTTTTGTTTTTTTTTTCGAATAGTAATAATAGAAAAAAGGGAATATTACTATTTTTTTTTGCCCATCCTATATTCCTAGAGAAAGGGAAAACCCGGGGGCTGCGTGACACCAAGTCGGGCACCAGGGCGCGTGTTTCCTTCCTGCCGTGGGGGGGGTGGGGGGCAGGCAGTGAGCAAAGCCCCTAGCGGGCGGGGGCCGTGCCGCAGCCCCCCACCCCAGCCTGCTGGCGGCCCCCCACCAGGCTTACAGGGGCCCGGGGTGCGGGTTTACAGGAGCCACAAAAGGGCCTTTTTGGGGGGGACTCTCCCCCCCAATTTTCCATAGAGAGACCCCCCCCGGCAGTGGTCACTACGAAGATTTTGGGCCCAGTCTACCGGGGCCCCGTGTTTTGGGGAATTTTCCTCGTCAACCTGTACTTGAGGGAACTCAGCGGGGGGATGCCCCCGCGGGGTGCGGGCCCCTGTCTGCCACGGGCTGCGGGCGCGTGGCGGCAGAAGGGTCTTCCCGGGGACAGCCCCCCCCCGGGCCATCCATCTTCTGGACATTTCCACCTGTTTCAGGTACCGGAAAACGTTTTGCCTCGGCAAACCGTGCCGGGATTTTGCCGCGCGGGTTTTTCTCCCGTTTTACGCGGCACCCTTTCACACCCCTGCATGCCCTTGTTTGGGCGTCCTGCAGGAGTCCCTTGGGAAAGGGTCCTGCGGCGGGCGACGGGGGGACTTTTTCCCCTTTTCTCCTCGCGCCCACCCCCTTCCTTTTTCTTCCTGCGGAGGGGCGTCGCCCTTTTAGTCTGTGCTTTTGGGACGAGAGCACGCGGGTCCCTCGCGCTGGAAGTGCTGATCCGCGGCGGCACCTCCCCCAGGGGAGGCCCACGTCCATCAGACGTGCCTTTGTCCACCTGCGGGGGACCCCTATCAGCGCCCGGTGGCGCGATTGTGCCCCTCCATGTGGGGGAAGGTGCTGGGGTGGCTCTGCTGGGTGGGGGCCCCAGGGGGGCCCTTTCCCCCCTCCTGGGCGCTGGGCGCGCCAGACTCCACCCCTCGCCCCCACCGGCGGGGCTGATCAGGGTTTGGCCGGCCCCACCCCCAGGAAATTGTTTGGCTGTTTCATTTTCATTTTTTAAAGTTTATTATATAAATTTATTGTTAACTAAAAGGGGAAAAGAAAATTTAAGAGGGCCTATAAAACGATTTCTAAAAATCAAAGGTCGCAAAAAGAAAAAAAAAAGAAGAAGTTAACTGCAAGAAATAGGCCCAGACACATAATAAAAAACATGGGTGCTTTTTAAAACTAGAGGGAAAGGGGAAAACCCAAAAAATTTTTTAGAGAGGGAAGATGGAGGGGATTTGCTGTTGTGAAATACCTTAGGCAAAAACAGGCGGCCAGGGGGGGGGGAAGGGGAGGGAAAAGGTTTTAAGGGTGGGCTTTATGCAGGGGACCAGGGAGAGAGAGAAGAGAGAGAGGAAAAAGAGAGGGGAGAGAGAGAGGGTAGAAAAAGAGAGGGGAGAGAGGGGGAGAGAGAAAAAAAGAGAGAGAGATGGGGGAGGAAAGGGGGTGTGGAATGGGGGTCGATTAATGTATTCGGGCATTCTCTTTTTTAACCCAGGCGAAATTTTTATTGGAGTCAAAAAAAGACCCTTTACCCCCCCCCCCCCCCCCCCCACCAAGACAATAAAGATATAGGTAGATAATTGGTTTAAAGGAAAAAAGACAGGGGCAGACAGACAGACGGGGCAGACAGACACAGAACCCCCCCCCGACAACAGCAAAACACAGAAGACAGACAGACAGCCACAACAGACGACACAACAGACAGGGGCAGACAGACAAAACAGCCCGACAGACAAATAAATTAGAAGAAAAAGGGGGAACAATCCCAAAAATTTCCCCCTTTATTTTTAAATTTTTAAAAAAGTAATATTTCTCCCTCTCTCTCTCTTTCCCCCCCCCCCCCCTTTTTCTCTCATTTTTCTCTCTATGACCTCATTCAAGCAGTTTTTAACGGAAAACGTAATATTTTCCCACTGACCTTGTTTTTTTCCCAATCGAATTTTTTTGAATGGAATTATTTTTAAAATTTTTTTTTCACGATTTTAATTACATTTTTTAATGATAAATATTTGGTTTTCCCTAGATTCATTTTGATAGAGTAGACCTGTGTTTTTTTACTTTCATTTAAGGGTGTTTATTGATAGCAAAATTGGTGTGGGGGGTGCGTGCTGGTGCGTGCGTGCGTGGTGCGTGCGTGCGTGCGGCGTGCGTCGTGCGTCGTGCGTGCGTGGGCTCGTGCGTGCGTGCGTGCGTGCGTGCGTGCGGTGTGTGTGTGTTGTGTGTGTGTGTGTGTGTGGTGTGTTTTGTGTTGTTTTTGGGTGTGTCAGGGGTGGCACCGCAAACGCAAATCCAAAAACCCATCCATTTTCCGCAACCACAAGCCCCGCAAATTCTTAAATTTCCCTTTCCCGAAAACCAAAAACTGCAAACCTTTTATGTAAAAAAGGTACCCTTTTTGATTTTCGTAAAAAATCAAAATTTTTCTTAATACCCCCAAAAAAACTAGGGGTTTTCAGGAATTTCTTAAATGAGTAAAGATAGAACTTGAGCACGACCTTTCTGATGACCATCAAAAATTATTGGTGTTAAATTAAGTGAGAAATTGTATTGGTGTATTTTTTGATACTATTAAATATTTTCAATTACAAGGATACTTCCCTTCTGTAATGGCTTGGTAGAACACATCAACCTTAACAATTTTGGGCTGCTATGCATTTTTACTCTCGGCCTAATAGTTACGGCGTAAAAGGGCTTTTATGAGGAACTTTCGGGGGGAATATATCTGTGTTTATTATCCTTATTTAATAATCCCTATTAAGAGAATATATAATTAGCGGGAGTATTATATACCCTTAATGGGTTCAATAATATACCCTAATAATCTCCTAAGAGATACTTTAATGAATTAGTCAAAAAAACCCTGGATCTTATATCAGGTTTGTGAGGTTAGGTTTAGGTTAGGTTTAAATTTATTTTGTTTGCCAATGAATTTTTAGCCCTCGAGAGAAAATTAATATGGGGTAAAAACAACAAACGTTAAGCTGGAGTGTTTTACCTATTGGCATAATAGCTATCTAAAAAAAAGGGGTAACCTTTGATTTTCAGTAAAAAAATCATATTTTTCTTAAATAACTCGAAAACTATGCGGGTTTCCAGGAAATGTCTATGAAATGATAAAAGATTAGTAAAACTTGAGCCTTTTGATGCCCGTGGGCAACATAATTTGGGGTTGTTTTTGGAGTTTGGATTGTGGTTTTTTTTTCAGGAATAGTAATCATAGTAAAAGAAAAATTACTATTATTTTTGTCATCCTATACCCTGGGGAAAATGGAAAAACCGTGGGCTGATGTGCCCCAAAGTAAAGCAGCCACGCGCTGTTCCTTCCGGGCCGTGGTGCTTGAAGGCAGGCATGAGGTAAGCCCCTCACGGGCGGGGCGTGCACGCAGCCGCCCACGGCAGCCTGCTGGCGCCCCAACCAGCTCACGCGGCTTTGGCAGGGTACGGAGCCACGAAAGGCCTCTTGGGGAGAACTCTCCTGCAGTTCCATAGGAGAGCCCGCGGCCTCGGCAGTGTTTACGAAATCTTGCAGTTCTCCAGGGCCGTTTTGTTCGGAATATTCCTGGGGTCACCTGAAACTTGAGGGAACTCCACGGTGATCCCGCTGGGGGCTGTCCCGGCTGCCACGGGTGCGGCGGGGGTGGGGGGCCGAAAGGTCTTCCCGGGACGGGCACGGCATCCATCTTCTGACACTCCCTGTTTCCCCGGGTTTCCCGGGGAAACTGTCTGCCTGGGGGCAAAACGTGCCGGTGATTTTGCCCCCCGAAAGGATTTCTCTCTGCTTTACGGACGGCATCCTTCCCCAAGCCTGCATGTCCTGCTTGGGGCGTCCTGAAAGGGAGTGCCTTGCACGGGTCCTGCGGGGCGGGGAGGGACTTCCCTCTCCTTCGCGCCCACCGCCCCCTGTTTTTCCCTTCGGAGTGGTCGCCCTTGAAAGTCCTGGGGCTTTGACGAGAGCAGCAGGTCCCCCCGCGCTGGAAGTGCTGATCCGCTGCGGGCCCCTCCCCCCACGGGAAGGTCACGGGTCCCATCGGGGGGACGTGCCATGTCCCACCGTGCAGGACTCCATCAGCGGGCCCGGTGCGCGATTTGTGCTCCTTCCATGGGGAAAGCAGGGGGCGGTGGTGTGGCTCTGCTGGGTGCGGGGCCAGGGGGGCCCTTTCACCTCCTGGGGCGCTGGGGGGGCCGGGGGACTCCAGCCCTTGGGCCAACACGGCGAGGCTGATCACGGGGGGCCAGGACACCACGCCGGGGCATTTGCTGGCTGTTTCATTTTCATTCTTTAAAGTTTTTTTTATATAAATGATAGTTAACTAAGGAGACAAAAATTGAAGACGACCTATAAAGCGATGCTAAGCGTCAAAGGTCGCAAGAAGAAGAAAAAGAGAAAAACTGCAAGAAAAAAGGCTAGGAACTATAAGAAAACATGGAGTGCTTAAGACTAGAGAAAGTAAAAACCTAAACAGTTGCGAGAGAGGGAATGTTTGGGAAAGGCATAGTGTTGTGACTACCGGGAGGCAAGAACAGGCGGCCAGGGTGAGGGGTAAGGGCAGGTAAGGCTAAGGCTGGCTCTGGCAGGGACAGGACAGAAGAGAGAGGGGAGAGAGGAGAGAGAGAGGAAGAGAAGGAGAGAGAGGAGGAAGAGGAGAGATGGCGAGGAAGGCGGTGTGGAATGGGTGTC
Source organism: Chionoecetes opilio (assembly GCA_016584305.1). Classification (NCBI taxonomy): domain Eukaryota; kingdom Metazoa; phylum Arthropoda; class Malacostraca; order Decapoda; family Majidae; genus Chionoecetes; species Chionoecetes opilio. The sequence continues at coordinate 10,099 of JACEEZ010023331.1, forward strand.
GATAATAGTATTCGACATTCTCTTTTTGAACCCAGGGGGAATTTTTCATTAGGAGTCGAAACAGTTACCATTGACCCCCCCCCCCCCCACACACACAGACTAATAAAGATATAGGTAGGGTAATTAGGTAAAGGAAACAGACAGACAACAGACAGACAGACACCCGACACAGACAGAACAAGACACAGACCAGACAGGACAGACAGACAAGGGCAAGTAAATTAGAAGAAAGGCGGAGAACAATAACCAAAATTCCCTCTTTATTTTAATTTTGAAAGTAATAATTATTCTTTCTCTCTCCTCCCCTCTCTCTCTCTCTCTCTCTCTCTCTCTCTCCTCTCCTCTCTCTCTCTCTCTCTTCTCTCTCTCTCCTCTCTCTCTCCCTTTTCTCTTCTCTCTCTCTCTCTCTCTATGACCTCATTCAAGCAGTACTTAACGACACGTAATATTTGCCACTGACCTTGTTTTTTCCAAATCGAATTTTATTGAATGGAATTATTTTTAACACTTTTTTTTTCACGATAACTTTAAATTTCATTTTTTAATGATCAAAATTTGGTCTTCCTAGATTACATTTTGATCAGACGGTAGACCTGTGTGTTTTACTATTTCATTTATAGGTGTATTATTGATAGCTTAATTGATGTGTGTGTGTGTGTGTGTGTGTGGGGTGTGTGTTTTGTGTGTGTGTGTGTGTGTTTTGTGTGTGTGTGTGGTGTGTGTGTGTGTGTGTGTGGTGTGCGTGTTTTGTTGGTTTTGTATGTGTGTCAGAGGTGGGCACCGCAAACGAAATCCACTTCCGGCAAACGCAAATCCGCAAACCCCAATCCTTACTTTTCCCCAACCAAAAGTCGCAAATTTCTTGAAGTTCACACTTCCGCACCGCAAATCTGCAACCATTATGTGACAAAAAGGTACAAACCCTTTGATTTTCAGTAAAAAATCACAATTTCTTAAATAACTCGAAAAAACTTGGGGGTTTCCAGGAAATTTCTATGAATGAAGTAAAGATAGAACTTGAGCAGACCTTTCTGAGAGCCATGGCAAAATGAATTTGGAGTTTAAATAGGGGAGAAAATTGTATTGGTTGTTATTTTTTGACATACTATTAAATAAACTCAAAATCTACAAGAGATAATTGCCTTCTGATTAATGGCATTGGATAGAACCCCATCAAACCTTAACAACTTTGCTGCTATGCATTTTTACTCTCGGCCTAATAGTTACGGCGTAAAAAGGCTTTATGAGGAAACATCGGGGGAAATATATCTGTGATATTAATACCTTATTTAATAATCCCTATTAAGAGTATATATAACACTGGGGACAATTTTGAAAAGAAAAAAAAAAATTGTTGAGTTAGATTTTTGAGCTTATTTAGACTAAAATTGGCATGCTGATTCCAAATCTGTAGTCAGTTTTTTTCTAGCACGTCAAGTTTTTTCTCCCACAGTTTACCCTCCAGATAAGCAAAATTCACTTGTGAGCCTCATTCAGCCTCATTCAGCTGAAATTCCAGTGCCAGTTTTCGAACAACTAAACCTCCTCTAGAAGATCTGGGGTGATGTTTTAAGAACGCAGTGACAGCAATGATGCAGATTTTGACATTCCGAGGATTCAGTTCGTAGGGGAAATTTGATCAGCACGAGTTGAATGATTTAGCACGTGATTTGGGCCTATCCAAAAAAAACTTCAGAAATACTAGCATCAAGACTGAACGAGAAAACATACTTGAAACAAGGACTGAAGTATCATATTTTCGAAACCAGGAAAAGTACATTTCTGCAGTACTTTCGAAGTGCCAGCGGTTTTGTGTTTTGCCATAACATTCCTGGTTTACTGAAGGAGTTAGGGCTTTCAATCTACAATCCAAATGAATGGCGATTGTTTATTGATAGCTCAAAGCGGAGCTTGAAGTGTGTCCTACACAATGGCAATTTGTTTGGCGCAGTCCCTATTGGGCATTCGGTCTGTCTTCGTGAAGAATATGGAGATGTAAAGAGAGTCATTGAGTTATTGCAATATGACAAACAAAATTTGGATCATCTGTGTTGACCTTAAAATGGTGTCCTTCCTTCTTGGTCAACAACGTGGAAACCAAGTATCCCTGCTTTCTCTGTATGGGGGATGCAGAGCTCGAGAGAAGCATTGGGTTCAGACGAATTGGCCTCCGAGATCTGATCTTAAACCTGGAGATCCTAACATTGTACATGTGTAACTAAGGTGGAGTGTTCATAGCTTTGGTTTAACTGGAATGAAGTATAATCATTTGGCCAGTTTTAGGTTAATTTTATTTCACAAATTCTGGAGTATATATACAAATTTCACTTCTCAGAAATAATTGTTTTCCAAGGTATATGCAAACATTCGCCAAGACATGCAGTTACACCATGGAAACTTCCTGGTGATATTGCTGTTTTTTACGTTGTACATAACTGAATATATTGATAAGCTGTAACAATGCAAACACTGAAAATTTTACCATAACAATGATTGAAGGTTTTACAAATAAAATAGTCTCCGTGCTACTCTGATTCTCTCAGACAAACTGGTAGAGAAAAACGTTAAACTATATAAGAGGGGGTGCTACTTTAAGTAGTCGCTACAGTACCCCCCCCCTAGTGACGCGGGAGGAGGAACGAGACGTTGGTTGGTGGAAAGCGGGGGGCGGGCTGGTTTTTTGTTGCAGATTGATGTGGAGGGCTGTGGTGACCAGTTGCTGGCTTGGCAGTGGTGCCGCCGGCTTGTGTGCGGGCGTGGCAGTGTGCGCCATGGCAGTGGTGCCGCCGGCAGTAAGTCGCGGGGAAGGCAGTGTTGACGCCATGGCAGTGGTGCCGCCGGAGTGTTGCGGGGGGTGGCAGTGTTGGCCGCCATGGCAGTGGTGCCGCCGGCAGTGTTGCGGGCGTGGCAGTGTTACCGGCCATGGCAGTGGTGCCGCCGGCATTTAAGTCGCGGGCGAGGCAGTGTTGACGCCATGGCAGTGGTGGGGGGCGCCGGCAGTGTTGCGGGCGTGGCAGTGTTACCGCCATGGCAGTGGTGCCGGCCGGCAGTAAGTCGCGGGCGAGGCAGTGTTGAAGCCAAAGGGCAGTGGTGCCGCCGGCAGTGTTGCGGGCGTGGCAGTGGTGCGCCATGGCTGTGGTCCCCGCCGGCTTGTGTTGCGGGCGTGGCAGTGTTGCGCCATGGCAGTGGTGCCGCCGGCAGTAAGTCGCGGGCGAGGCAGTGTTGACCCCATGGCAGTGGTGCCGCCGGCTTGTGTTGCGGGGCGTGGCAGTGTTGCGCCATGGCTGTGGTGCCGCCGGCTTGTGTTGCGGGGCTTTGGCAGGGTTGCGCCATGGCAGTGGTGCCGCCGGCTTGTGTTTGGGCGGGCGTGGCAGGGTTGCGCCATGGCTGTGGTGACGCCGGGCTGTGAGTCGCGGGCGTGGCAGTGTTGAGGTTTGGCGAGAAGTACGCTGCCTAGTACTCGCCTTTTTCGTTTGATGCCGCGTAGAGCAGGGGGGGTCGCACTTGAGGCTTTGCTGCCGAAGTAGTGTGGTACAGCAGAGTTCCAGAGCTTTCGAGGGGAAGCTTTTGGGCTGGCGGCGTTGAGGTGTGGGTGAGCGTGGACGGTACTGGCGTTGCCTGAGTGTTGGGTGAGCGTGGACGGTACTGGCGTTGCTGGGGTTTGGGATGACGTGTTTTTGGGTGGCCCTGATTGCCTCTTGAGAAAGTACCTCTGTCGAGAGCTGGATCCAGCTGGTGAGCAAGGCGAGCTGAGTTTTGTCCTGGGCAAAGGGCCTGAGGCACTGAAGAAAACAACGTGTAGGAACTGTTGTGTTGGGGGGTAGTTGGGTCGTGGTTCAGCATGGCGAAGTTGAGTAAAAACGCAGGTGTGGAACTGGAACGGTGTCCAGTTGTTAAAGGGAAAACGAACCCACGGTTACGCAAGTAGCCGGGTGATGAGTATCCACAGGGCGATGGTAATCCAAGGGCGGTGAGTATCCCACAGGTGGTGAAAATCCATAGGGCGGCGAGGGCGGCCGTGGAGTGAATCACGTTAACACTTTTGGAGTTGAGGGTTGAGTACCCACAGGGCTTGTTGAGTAATCCATAGGGCGGCGAGTGGCGGCCGTAGAGTGAATCACGTTAACACTGTGGAGTTGAGGGTTGAGTAACCCACAGGGCTTGTTGAGTAATCCATAGGGCGGCGAGTGGCGGCCGTAGAGTGAATCACTTTAACACGGTGGGGCTGCGCAGAATGCGCGTGAGGTTGTGCTGAGGGCGCAAGGAGGCGTCAGAGGGTGAGGGGCCCTGCGCTGAGTGCACATAGGCCACTGAGGCGTATGAGGAAGCAGGGCCCGCGCTAAACACGCATAAGGCCCCCTGAGGACGCGGTGAGCCGTCTGGAGGAAGGGCAGCGGCCGCGCTAAATGCGCATAAGCCGCAGTGAGGCCTTGGAGGAAGCAGGGCCCGCGCTAAATTGCGCATAAGGCCGTGAGGACGCAGTGAGGCGCCTGGCGGGGTAGTGGCCGCGCTAAATGCGCATAGGCCGCTGAGGACGCAGTGAGGCGCCTGGCTGGGTAGTGGCCGCGCTGAATGCGCATAGGCCGCTGAGGACGCAGTAAGGCGTCGAGGGCAAAAATGCCCTGAGGAAGGCACAGAAGGTGCCGGGGTTGGGGTTTGGGAAACCTGTATAGGTGGCGCAAAACACGAAAACGTGTAATTCTCCCTATCCCGCTTACATCCTAGCAAACACCATTTGAAGCGGGAGGCTAGGAATATAGAGCGGGAGCAAGGGGCGAATGCTTCCGAAGACGCAGGTCCCACGACTTTGGAGAGGGGTGCTCTTTTGTCCCAGCAAGGCATAGAAATTATATTTCTATGCCGAGATGGACAGCCCAGTTTAAGCCACCTAGAAAACCATTGCTACACTCCGGGGTCACCATTTGTAACTAAAGGTGGAGTGTTTCATAGCTTTGGTTTAACTGGAATGAAGTATAATCATTTGGCCAGTTTTAGGTTAATTTTATTTCACAAATTCTGGAGTATATTACAAATTTCACTTCTCAGAAATAATTGTTTTCCAAGGGATATGCAAACATTCGCCAAGACATGCGAGTTACACCATGGAGACTTCCCGGGGATATTGCTGATTTTACGTTGTACATAACTGAATATATTTATAAGCTGATAACAAAGCAAACACCTGATATTACCATAACAATGATTGAAGGTTACAAATAGAATAGTCTCCGTGCTACTCTCTGATTCTCTCAACCCAAAATGGTAGAGAAAACGTTAAACTATATAAGACGGGTGACTACTTTAAGTAGTCGTACAAAATGAGCCACTTGTTGACAGGAAGAAAATAATATTCCCCCTCTGCACATAAAACTAGGTGTAATGAAACAATTTGTAAAGCATTGTCAACTGATGGCGACTGTTTGAAGTACATCATCTTGGCATTTCCTGGACTGTCAATTCAAAAAATCAAAGGGCCCTGTGTTTGATGGTCCACAAATTCGACAGCTCATCAAAGATGAACATTTCAACGGTACTATGTCAGACCTTGAAAAGAATGCTTGGCTATCATTCAAAGACGTCGTCAAAAACTTTCTGGAAATACACGTGCAAGTAAATTTCACAGAAATTGTTCAGGAAAACTATTGGAGCTACAAAACGCTGGTTGCAACATGAGTATTAAAGTACATTTTTTTTCGTAGCCATCCCTTTCCAACTTTCCGGAAAATCTTGGTGCTGCTAGCGACGAGCAAGGTAAACGATTTCACCAAGATTTGAAGGTTATGGAAGAACGTTACCAGGGTAGATTTGGGGTGTGCTATGATGGCTGACTATTGTTTTGGAGGGATCAAACGCGAAAAGTCCTCAAGTTGAACACTCCAGACAAAGCTACAAACGTAAATTTTTACCTTAACCTGCCCACAATTATAGCCTTATCCTTTCTAAAAACATGTTAATGTTAAATAACATTCTTTCATCCTATTTCTTTCATTTTTCATTGTATGTTAACATTTGCAACTTTTTATAAAATAAGCACTGTTACCGTATGTACAGTATTTTTCATATTTTTTAAGAAAACGAAAATCCTACAGTTCAAAAACTTGACGTGATAGAGAAAAACTGAGATCAGTTTTGGATTCAGCACCCAAAAATTACTTAATAACAAGTGTCAGACCTAACTCAACAAAAATTTGTTCCCCAGTGTAATCAATAGATAGTTTCACTTGTCATAGAAAAGAATGAAAAAATAAGGACTATACTCCAGACAGGGATAGGGAAATAAACACACACAAAACCCTACACACCAGGTAGCAATCACACCGATCGATTCAACTCAATAATAATTTCAAAACCAATAAACGAGAAAAAAACAAAAGCCATCCATTACACAGATAAATGTTGATTTGACTTTCATTCCTAGTTTTTAGTTATTTTTAGTTTTCATAGTTTTTTAGTTTTCATAGTTTTTAAGTTTTCATAGTTTTTTAGTTTTCAGTTTTTTTAGTTTTCATAGTTTTTTAGTTTTCATAGTTTTTTAGTTTTCATATTTTTTTTGTTTTCATAGTTTTTTTAGTTTTCGTAGTTTTTTTGTTTTCATTTTTTTTAGTTTTCATAGTTTTTTAATTTTCATAGTTTTTTAGTTTTCATATTTTTTTTTCATGTTTTTTTTGTTTTCGTAGTTTTTTAGTTTTCATAATTTTTTAGTTTTCATAGTTTTTTTTTCATAGTTTTTTTGTTTTCGTAGTTTTTTAGTTTTCATAGTTTTTTAGTTTTCATAGTTTTCTAGTTTTCATATTTTTTTAGTTTTCATCGTTATTTTGTTTTCATAGTTTTTTAGTTTTCATATTTTTTTTGTTTTAATAGTTATTTAGTTTTCATATTTTTTTAGTGTTCATATTTTTTTAGTTTTCGGTTTTTTAGTTTTCAGTTTTTTAGTTTTCAGTTTTTTAGTTGTCATAGTTTTTTTAGTTTCCATAGTTTTTAGTTTGCATGGTTTTTTAGTTTGCATATTTTTTTTGTTTTCAATTTTTTAGTTTTCATAGTTTTTTTAGTTTCCATAGTTTTTAGTTTTCATAGTTTTTTTAGTTTTCATAGTTTCAGTTTTTTTTAGTTTTCATAGTTTTTTTAGTTTTCATAGTTTTTTAGTTTTCATAGTTCTTTTAGTTTTCATAGTTTTTTAGTTTTCATAGTTCTTTTAGTTTTCATAGTTTTTTTAGTTTTCATTTTTTTTAGTTTTCATAGTTTTTTAGTTTTCATAGTTTTTAAGTTTTCATAGTTTTTATGTTTTCATAGTTTTTTAGTTTTCAGTTTTTTAGTTTTCAGTTTTTTAGTTTGCATAGTTTTTTTTCATAGTTTTTTAGTTTTCAGTTTTTTAGTTTTTATAGTTTTTAAGTTTTCATAGTTTTTTAGTTTTCATAGTTTTTTTTAGTTTTCATAGTTTTTTTAGTTTTCAGTTTTTTTTTTTTTTTTTTTTTTAGTTTTTCAAAAGTTTTTTTTTTTTTCATAGTTTTTTAGTTTTCATAGTTTTTTTGTTTTCATAGTTTTTTAGTTTTAATAGTTTTTTTTAGTTTTCATAGTTTTTAAGTTTTCAGTTTTTTAGTTTTCATAGTTTTTTAGTTTTCATAGTTTTTTTTAGTTTTCATAGTTTTTTAGTTTTCATAGTTTTTAAGTTTCATAGTTTTTTAGTTTTCATAGTTTTTTAGTTTTCATAGTTTTTTTTAGTTTTCATAGTTTTTTTTAGTTTCCATAGTTTTTAGTTTTCATAGTTTTCATAGTTTTTTAGTTTTCATAGTTTTTTTAGTTTTCATAGTTTTTTAGTTTTCATAGTTTTTTAGTTTTCATATTTTTTTAGTTTTCAGTTTCTTTATTTTCATAGTTTTTTTAGTTTTCAGTTTTTTAGTTTTCATAGTTTTTTTAGTTTTCATAATTTTTAGTTTTCATAGATTTTTGTTTTCAGTTTTTTTTATTTTTCATATTTTTTTAGTTTTCATAGTTTTTTAGTTTTCATAGTTTTTTAGTTAGTTTTTAGTTTCATTTTTTAGTTTCAGTTTTTTTAGTTTTCATAGTTTTTTTAGTTTTCATTTTTTTCTGTTTTTCATTT
>JACEEZ010023332.1:0-14873 GCA_016584305.1 Chionoecetes opilio
GGTTACCCAAAAAAGAAATTTTTAAAAAGGGTTTTTTTTCCCCTGGCCTACCCAACAACAAGCGAGAAAAACAATCTGTTTAAAGACACCCCCTAGTCTTTTGTCCCGGCCTGTTCCAAATGGTTAAAACCAGAGACAAGTGGGAACACAAACCATATGTAAAATTAGAAATACGTTGGTACATTTCCTCTGTAATTTCCACATTCCCTTTTGCCTTTTTTAAAAATTTAGTGAACATTTTTGCTCGGGGACCGGCCCTGAGGATATTCCAGAAAAAAATCAGAGTTAAAAAATTTTTGTAAAACTGATAGGGGCAGGTAAAAAATTTAAAATCCCTGGCGGTAATCCACCGGTCCCCCATTTTCCCTTTTTTTTAGCAATTTTTCTTGTTGGGCCCCTCGGGGGGAAATTTAAATCATCCAAATTGGACAAAACTTTTAAATGAAATTTTCTGATTTTAGACGTGAAATGTTGGCGGTTTAAAGGTTTTCTTCAAAAAACTTCTTAAAACCCTCATCGGGGGGAAAAACTGTTTAATTCGGGTTTTCCCATACTCTCCCTTCCAGTTTATTGCTTTCCAACATTGGGGGACATATCCTCCATACCTCTCCCCCCTACCCATGGTATTTTTTCACCGGTGGCTGTAAATCACACTATTACACTCGCACTTTGAATAACTATTTGTAATTTTGTAACATATCTTATATCTTTGAATCACACACAAACCACACCCACACACACCCCCACCCCACACCCAAACAAAAAAGACACAGACACAGACACAAACACGCCAAAACCAAAAACCCCAAACCACACACAAAACCACACCCACACACACACACAGAAAGAGGAAATAGAAAAAGGGAAAAAAAAAATAAGAATAAGAAGGAGACAAGAAGGCTAACCCCTGAGGGCGAGCACGGGTCATTTTGTGAGTGTACAATTAAGAGGGAAAGGAGGGAGAGTGGGGGGGGGGGGAGGGGGGGGGGAGAGACATGTTTGGAGGGAGAGAAGGGGGAGAAAAGGAAGGAGGGAAAGGGAGGAGGGGAGAAAAAAGGGGGAGAGAGGGGGGAAAGGGGGGGGGGGGGGGGGGGGGGGGGTTTTTTGAAAAGAAAAAAAAAAAAGGGGAAGGGAAAAAAAAAAAAAAAAAAAAAAAAAAAAAAAAAAAAAAAAAAAAAAAAAAAAAAAAAAAAAAAGGGGGGGGGGGGGGGGGGGGGGGGGGGAAAAGGGGAAAATGGGGAATAGTTCCAAAAATTAAGGTTAATAAAAAGGAAAAAAAGAAAAAGAATTTTTAAAAAAAGTGAAAAAGGAGGAATTTGAAAAAAAAAGGGGTTTTGATAAAAAAGAAAAATGAAAAAAAGGGAATTTTTTTTTAGAAAAAGAAAAAGGATTTTAAAAATTTTTTATTTTTTTTTAAAAAAAGATTGGGGGAAAAAAATAATTTTTAAAAAAAAGGGAAGGGGAAGGGGGAAGGGAAAAAAGGGGGAGGAAAAGAGAGAGAGAGAGAGAGAGAAAAAGGGGAGGGGAGGAGAAAAGAGAGAAGGGGAGAGAGGGAAGGGAGAGGAGAAGAGAGAGAAGAGAGAGAGAGAGAGAGAGAGAGAGAGAGAGAAGAGAGAGAGAGAAAAGGAGAGAGAGAAGGAGAGAAATACTTTAGTAGAATGTACTGTATGGGGGGGGGGGGGGGAGGAAGGGGGCTTTCAAAATTGGGTGACCCCCTGCCTTATTTTCACTGATACAAAATTTTATTTTTTTTTTCCCCCTCTTTCCCCCTCTTTCTCCCCTTTCCCCCTCTTCCTCCTCTTCTTCCTCTTCTCCCCCTTTTTCCTTTCCCCCTGCCCCCTTTCCCCTTTCCCTCCCTTCCCCTTTTCCCTCCTTTTTTTCCCTTTTTCCTCTCTTCCTTTTCTCCTTTTCCCCTTCCCCCTTTCTCCCTTTTCCTTCTCTCTTCCCCTCCCATCCTCCTCCTCCTTTCCCCCTCCTCCTCCCCTCCTCCCCCCTCCTCCTCCTTCCCCCTTTTTATTGTTCCCATTTATTTTTTTATCCAATTTTTGTTTTGTATTCTCCCCTTTTCTCTCTCTCCTCTTCTCTCCTCTCTCTCTCTCTTCTCTCTCTCTCCTCTCTCTCTTCCTCTCTCTCTTCCCCTCTCTCCCCCTCTCTCTCTCTCTTCTCTTCCCCCTTTTTTCCCGGAAAATTCCCTTTCATCTCTTCTTCTCCCCCTCCCTCTCTCTCTTCCCCCCCTCCCTCCTCTCTCCTTTCCCCTCCCCCCTCCCTCTCCTCCCCTCTCCCCAACAAATTCCCCCTCTCTCCCCCCCCTTTTTTTTCCCCCCTCCTCCCTCCTTCCCCCCTCCCCTCCCCCTCCCCTTTCCCCCTCCCCTTTTATTTCCCCCCCTCCCCCCCTCCTCCCCCCCAAATCTCTTTTCTCCTCTCTTAAACCCAAATTCTTTTTTCCCCTCTTTCATTTGGTTCTGCACGCTCGGTAGGCTAAAAAATGACGGGGTTTAAAACAAACTACAAATAAAAAAACTCCGCGGGTAGGGGTTTCCCGACAAAAACCCTAGCCCTATTTCCCCGCAAAAAATTTCTCGTCGTAAAAAGACCAAAATTTATTTCCCCCAAAACCCCCAAAAACCCACCCCGATATTAAAGTTGTTATTTAATGCCCGTAGTAACGTAAAAAAATTTCATGTTTTAGAGGAACTTTTTTTCAAACAAACGACATCAGGGAAATTTCAGAGTCATGGAAGATACAAAAAATAGAGTTTTTTTGGCAAATTTTGCGATACGGGGTAAACTTTTAATTTCAGAAAGATACGAAGGCAGGGGAGGTGTTTATATATATAAAGTCCTGCCTTCACCCCTTGTAGTTCTAAACACGAAAACTGAAAACAAAAAGTAATTTTCGTTCAACTAAATCTCATTCTCAAAAAGTAGAATTTGGGCCTTGTTTATCGACCCCAGCTAAAACAAAAAAATGATAAAGAACTCATGAAAAAATTTGGAAATATTCTCAGAACGAAATCGTAATTTTGGGTGATTTTAATTTTCCCGTTACTAGTTGGGGCGCCTCCTAAACAACACATTGGGGGCACCTCTTATTCAAATCCCAAAAAAAAGTGCTTTATCCAACACGTGGACACCCAACGAGAGGCGAAAATATTCAGATTTTTTTCACAACTAACGAAAATCTTTCAGTAACGTTGTCGGATCCAAATTTTAGTAGCATGCCCACGGGCTTACTTTTCAGTATTAACATCAGAAAGACAAGGGGGTCAAAGAAAAGAAAAGTTTGTTTATCGAAAGGCAGAAACTTCAGAAAAACAAAAAAAATCTTAACAACCCCTTTGAATGTTATCTCGAAAGTAAGAAAAAAAAAAAATGTAGCAGGGCATGAATTCACCGGAAATTTAAATTAGCAAACAACCCTCAAAAACCGATGCGATATGGCGATTTTTCAAAAAAAACCCGAAATGGTGGACCCGCAAAATCAAGGACGGCCTTGCGCAAAAAAGCGTGCTATGAAAAACACAAAAAAACCAAAATAAAGCGACAAACGCGACACGACAAAATTTTGACGAAATACAAAAAAACCTTTAAGCGGGGGCAAAAAAATTTTAAAAGTATTATTGCCGAAATGAGCAAATAAAACCCCTAAAGAGTTTACAGCTATTTTAAAAAGGAAAAAAGTAAGACGTCAACCAAGGACCTTTGGAAAGGAAAAAGGCGAAACCACTGAAAATAAGTATCTATGGCGGATACTCAAAATAATTTTTTGCATAGTCTTCCAGTGGAAAACACCAAAATCAAAACCCATCCCAAAAAACCCCAAAGGTTCTTGCCCAGCTCATTAAACCTTTTCAGGAATGTGACATTTTGCTCGCGTAAATAACATAAAAATAAACAAAGGCCGGGTCCTGAAAAAATTTTTCCCCAGCTATTAAAAGAAGAAAAACGAAATAGTAAAACCCTTTTCCATTTATTAAAATAAGTCTTTACTCCCCGAAATTACCGTCGAATGGAACTAGCAATGTCCACCATTTTAAAAAAAAGGAAGCAATCGCAGCCCGGAAACTATCGCCCAAATCTTTAACATAGTTGCGGGGAAAATTTAAGGGAAATCCTAAAAGAACAAAACTTTAATTCTTAGAAAAAAGACATAAAAAAGATTCGACGGGGTTTCAGAAAAAAACGCTCAGCCTCTCAAACTTATTGATTTTTAAAAGTGTTTAAAAACGACAACACGGGGGAGTAGACGTAGGTTACCCGATTTTAAAAAAAGGTTCGAAAAAAGTTCCTCATAAGCGTTATACAAAGAAAAAAGCTCAGGTTAAAACGGGCCTCTTTCAAATTGGTAAAAAAATGGCTGTAAATCGTAAAAAAAGGGGTTGGTAAAAAATGGAAATTCTTTTGACGGACCATTAAAAAAGGGTTTCCTAAAGGGATCATTCGGACCTACCCGTTCTTAAAATTCAAAAATGACATGACGGGGGAATCACTGCGGGATATCGAAATTGCTGATGACACGAAAATCACAAACATAGCCTCTACAGAATCTCGCGCCAACTATACAAAACGATTTAAAACCCCTAACAGTGGTCAAAAACATGGAAATAAATTTTCCCCCCTTGAAAAATTCATGTACAATATGGTAATAAAAACCCCCAAAAAATTTAGTGATGAACGTTTTCCCAACTAACAAGGTTGTAAAAAAAAAGATTTGGGCGATCTCAAAAAGATCTCAAACCGAATAACCAAAAAATTAAGGGGTAGAAAAAAATGCAAAAAAAGGGTTGGCTTTTTTGGACGAATTTTAGTTTAAAAATCAAAAAAAGTTACTCACTCTTTTAAAACCCGTTTGTTCCCCCCCCATCTAGAATACTGGGCTTTGGCCCTTTTTTAAAAAAAGGGAAAATAAAAAAAAATGAAAAATACAGCGCAGAGTAACCAAAATGATACCAGATTGGAAAAAAAATCGTACGAAAATCGGCTCAAAGAACTTAACTTATTCCCCTAACACAAAAAAGGATAAAGGGGGCCTCACGAAGTTTTAAAATCTTTAAGGGTTTACGAACGTTTGTCCCCAAAATCTTTTTACGCTAGCGGTCAAGCTAACTAGAAAAAACGGATTTAAAAAAAGCAGGAAAAGGTTTGTAACGAACAAGCAAAAAGTCTTTTAAAACCGTGTTGTAAAGATGGAAATGGGCTGCGCAGACTTTGTAAAATCAAAAAAATAGAATCATTTAAAAATCGCCCTCGTAAAAATTTTATATAAAAACCCCGGTTGTACTGTTTTATCTCGGAAAAAAATTTATTCCGGGCCTTGAAATTACTCTCATTGCGTAAAATGATTGGAGTCGCGTTAACAAACCCCCCCCAAACGTCTCAACAGCCCCCAGAAACGGTCACTACTACAACTTTGACCCGTGACGGGGTGTGGTTCAGTAAGGGCCCCCGTCAGTTGTGAGACCTCGGGGTTTAATACCCGGGGTACGTGCGGGGGATTTAAGTGCCGGGTCCTACTTTAAAAATGCACTACCCAGGGATTTTAAAGGGGGTGGGGCCTGATTGACTGCGCCCCCCCAAAAAAGCGCCAGGCAAGGCTGCCGAACCCCCCCCCGAACTTCCCCACTGAGCCCACACCAAAATACATTAGACCTCAAACACACACAGAACCCCGAGTTAACGGTTTTCCAATACTACTCCGACTGTGGGGCTGGGTTCAGTTAGGGTCCTGAAAATTATGACCCCCCATCGGGATTAAAGGTACCGGGGCACGCTGCAGGAGGATGGGTACGGGGTTTTCCCACAGGAAATACACAAAACCCATGGATTTAACGGACTGGGGGCTGATTTACTGCTGCCTCCCCAAAAAAGCGCCAGGCAAGCTGCCGCACCACCCCTTAACCTTTCCCCCTGTGTTCCCACCATTACAAAACACACAAAAGACCCATCTATCAAGCACTAAAATACCCCCACAAACTATTTAAATTGCCTAGATTTCAGCTTTCCTTTCCCCACAAAATTCCCCTGCAGTTTTTTTAATTCATGGTTCACTTTTTTTCCGGCCCGCTTGGCGGAAGATGGGGGGGGGGAGGAGCCTTTTACTCCACCTTTCCTTATTTTAGGTTTTGTAGTTAGTTAAAACAAAAAGTCTTGTAAGGACTATCGGTCTGTTTTGTTTTTGTTTCCTTTGATTTCCTTTGTTTCCCCCTTTAAATGACTTCTTAAGGGAGGGGATTGTGTGGGGGAAAGAGAGAGGATACAGGAGGTCTCTCTCTTGCCTCCCCCCCCTCTTTCTTCTCCCCTCTCTCTTTTTTTCTTCTCTTCTTCTCCTCCCCCTCTCTTCTCTCTGAAGCCCCTAAGAATAAAAAAAGACAGATAATGTATACAAAACAAGCATAGAAACAATAGATAAAAAAAAACATAGAAATAATAAAAAAAAAAAAATAAATAATAAAATAAAAAAAAATAATATAATAAAAATTAAATAATAAAATAATAATAATAAAAATAAAAAAAGATTTAAGTAATGATAAAAAAAAAATATTTAAAAAATGCAAAAAGAAATAAATCAATAATTATTTGTTTTATTCCCTTTTAATTATCATTTTCACCACAAAATTTTTAGAATTTTTAAATATTAAAATTTCTATAATAAGATTTCTCTAGCTTAAACTTTTTTTATTTCCAAAACAAAAACTTCATTGACCTCATTCAGACCCTTTATTTCACTATAGATATTTATAGGCCCTTTAATATTTATATTTTTTTTTTATTTCCCGTCTCTTTTAGTCATTGACGCCCCAAAAAAAATACGCAAGGATTTTTTAAAAAGTGGTTGACAATCACTTTTTAGGGAAAAACTTTATTAATTTTTTTGTGTTTTTTTCCCGGAAATTTTTTCACAAATTTAAAATAGGTCTGTTGTTTTTTTAAATTTATTGTAGGCATTAATATAAATTAGGAGGAGGGGGGAGGAGGGGGTGGTGAGATATGGGGGAGAATGAGTGGGCCTTGTGATTAATAAAGGAGATGAGAGGAAGGAGATAGAGGCGGGAGAAAAGGGGAGTTTAAAAAGGGGAAGGTAGGGGAGGAGAGTGAATGAGATGAATTTGGGAAGACGAGAAGAGAGAGAGAGAGAGAGGAGAGAAGGAGAGAGAGAGAGAGGGAGAGGGAGAGAGGGGAGAGAGAGAGAGAAAAGAGAAAAGGGGGAAAGGAGAGAGAGAGAAAAGAGGGGAGAGAAGAGAGAAGAAAGAGAGATAGAGTGAGAGAGAAATAAAACCAAACTTATTTTTTCCTTTCCCTTCCCTTTCCCTTTCCTTTCCCCTTCTTCCCTTCCTTCCTTTTTCCCTTCCTTCTTCCCCCCCCTTCATTTGCCCCATTCCCCCCCCTCCAAAACAAAAACCATACCCTTCCACCAAACCCAAACTAGGAAAAAATACATTTTAGCCACAAAAAGGTCCCTACAAGAAAACTACATAATTTCCCCTATTTAAAATTTTCTTTTCGCGAAATTTTTCCCTCGCAAAAATTTCCCTCCTTTTCCCTTCCTTCCTTCAATTTTGCACTTCCCACCACCCCCACAAATAACAAAAGTTGGAAACACTAACTAAAAATACACTAGCCCAATGTATTCACCCCCTACTATTTTACAAAAAAAAATTATTCTCTTATTTTTAAATTTTAAATCCGCAAAATTTTCCCTCGCAAAATTTCCTAAAACCCCCTTTCCCTTTCCCTTTCCAATCGGCATATGCTACCCTTTTTCCCAACTCAGTGCCACCTTCCCTAACAAAAACTGGGAAAACCTACTTGTTACCCACAAATACATACAAAAACCGATCATTTCCCAAAAAATCAAAATTAAAAAATTAAAACCGGAAAAAACTTATACTCGAAAATTTTCCCCCCGGCACACAGGTCTACCCTTCCATTTAAAGACCTCCCCCTTTACCTTGCCACTCCCCCTTGTTCCACGCCCCTCCCGATCCCTAGGGAGGGGGGAGGAGGCAGGGCGGGGCCCTTAGCTATCCTACGTGTGGAAAATTATCACGAAAACCCCCACCACATAATAATGATATTTTTTGTGATATTTTTTCCCCTCAAAAAATTCGCTTCTTCCCCCGGGCCCAAACTTTTTAACCTTTGAGTGCGCTTGCGCGGGGTGCCCTGAAAAGATGCCCTTTATAAGTTATCAATGACGATTTTTTTTTAAATTTTGTTTCTATTTCACATTCGCCCCTATAAAAGGCCGGTAGTTCATGATACAAATATTGAAGGTTGTTGTTGATGTTGTCGGTTTGTTATTTTTTCTTTTTACTGATGGGAATGTCTTTTTGGTTTTTAGGGATTTAGTTAGGGAGTAGGTGAATGGACCGTTTGTTAGGGGGAGGGGGTTGGATGGGGTATGGGGGGGGGGGGGGGTTTTTAGGGTTTGGGTAGGGGGGGGGGGGGGCCTGGGGGGGGGTTGTGGTGGTGGAGGGGGGGGGGGTTAGTTTAGGGTAGGGGGGGGGGTAGTGGGGGGGGGGGGGGGGAAAATGGTTGTAGGGGTGACTGGTTTAAAAAAAAAAAAAAAGTTTTTTGTTTTGCCTTCATTTTTTTTTCCTTTAAAACCTTAAATTAATTTTTTTCCCTTACCTTATATTTCCTTACTTTTTTTTCCCTTTTTTTCCCCCTTTTTTTTCCCCCCCCTTTTTTTTTTAAATTCCCCTTTAAAAAAAACCCTTTTAATTTAATTTCCCCTTTTAAAAAACCCCTTTTATTTCCCTTTCCCCCTTTAAGGCCTTTTTAAATAGTATTAAAAATTTTGAAGAAACCTTTTAATTTTTAAAATTTTCCCCCCTTACTTATTTTGCCTTACTTAGTTCCTTTAACTTATTTCCCTTAATACCTTTTATAAAAAATTCCCTTATTAAACCGTTTATTTTACTTTACTTCCTTTTTAATATCCTTATTTAAACCTTATTTAAAATTTTAACTTATTTTTTAATTTCCCCCCTTTATGTTCCGATCCTTTTCACCCCGGCCCATTTTGGGGGCGCCACCTCCCCCCTTTTCCCCCTTAAACCCACTTTTCGGGAACCATGCAAAAAACCCCAAGGAAAAAAAAAAAAACCCCAAAAAGAGAAAAAAAAAAAAAAAGTTGGGGGTTAATGTTTTTTAAAAATCCAAAAATTCCCAAACCCCAAATCAAAAATCCCTTTTTTGGAAAGTTTTAAAAAAACATTCGGGTTTTATAGAAAGGGGTTAAGGGGGGTTTTTGAAGGAAAAGGGGTTTTTTCAGTCATTTAACCCGGGAATACAGAAGTTTTTTTCAACCTTTCGTTGGCTTCGCTCCCAACCTACCTTTAACCACCTGCCCAATCTACCCAATCTTCTTTCCTTTTTCCCAAAAACCCCTCAGTGCCAAAATGGCATCCCCCTTTTTTTTAACTCTGGCCCAGGAATTTTCCGTGGTGTTCCGCAAACCCTTGAAATTTTGACCCTGTCGAACAACCCTTTAACCACTCCGGGCCCTTTCCCACACCTCGGGCACAACATTTGGTACCCCACTTTTAAAGGACATTTCTTTGCGCAAGTATAAAGATTTTGCAATGTGTCCTTTTCTACACAATTTTTTCCCGGCATTTTTGTATTTTGCACCAGTGATGCCTTCCCCCAAAAATTTTTTGGAGCCAAAAAAAAAAACCCCATACTTCTTTTGCCCCCATACTTTCCCCTTGTTGACATCCCGGGAGGCACCGACGCCACGCAAAAAAAAGAAACGCCCTTTTCCCACAAGGGTTCCCCAAATTTTGTGCCCCGGGGGGGGGGGGGGCCCTTGGGGCGCCTTTGGGAATCCCTAGGTGCGCCGCGTTTTTTTTCCCAAAATTTTGGGGTTTTTTGCGTTTTGGGGTTCGCATTTTTTGTTTTTTTTTAGGGAAAAAACCGAAAAAAATGAACCAAAATTATGGGTACCTGGCCAGTAAAATCCCGGGTTTTCCTTTTAATAATATTTATAAAGCCCCTTTGGGTAGAGTGGGATTAAAGAAAGGAAATGAATTAAAAAATAATTTTTTCCAATGGTTTAAAAAAAATTATTTCCCCCCCCTTTCCCCACCCCCATCCCCCCTGTTTGAAGGAGTAATTTTTGGGTTTACACGTACTGTACCATTTTGATTCGCACCTTTTTGGCGTTACGAGTCCCAAATTACAAAATTTTTCCCCTTTTTTTTCATTTGAAATTGTTTTTACGAAATAGACTAAAAAAAGGAAAAAAAATATGAAGAGAAAACCCTACTGTCCCCTACTTATATAAATTATTTTTTTTTAGGGCAAGTTTTGATTTTTTTAAAACCTTTTATTTCGGGAACCCTGGATCTTTTAAAATTTTAAACTTTTAAAATTTTTAACACAGGTTAACAAGAGCGTTTGGGTAGGGCCCCCTTTTCCCGGTTTGTCAGGGTTAAGCCTTAAAAACAAAAAGTAAAAACCCCCTGGGGTTTTTAAAAATAAAGGTCCAAGCATTAAAAAAATTGATAAGTTTCCTCATTAAAAAGCAAAAAAGTGTACTAAAAGGCAAATAGGGTGGAAACCCGCAGGGCTTGTTGAAAAAACGAAAATTTTGGGAAAAAAGGAAAACCGATGGCAAAAAGAAAAACCGAAATAACTTTTTGAAAGGGGGTCCTAGCCCCCAGACCCTATTGTAAAAGGGGAAAGAAAGGATGTACAGTTGAAAATAAGCAAGTCGAAACAGGTCCGGCGGGAAAAGTAAAGGGGAAAAGGAAAAAGTGACTGTATCTGCAGGCCCGGGGCGGGCAAAGAGAGTGACGATAAAAGGGATTTTTGTCATCCGGGTCTGGGGGGGTTTCAAAACGGACGACACATCCCCAGCAAAAGTAACCCAGAAAAGGTTCCCGCCTTTTTAACGACTTTATTTTGGGGATTTGGGTTTCACTTGCTGTGAGAGGGAAAGGGCCCAAAGCCAAAATGTTTGCCCCCCCCCCCCCCGGCCCATTGAGCTTTAAAATGAACTAGACTCCTATGAAAAGGAAGAGATTTTTAAAAAAAACAAAACATAATCCCTCCTCAAAAACCTATAGATTACTTTAAAAAAATTTTTAAAAGATAAAAAGAAACCCAAAGGTTTTGGGTTTGGGGAAAAAGGTGAAGGTGGCAGAAAAGGCACGAAAGCAAGCTATTTATGCAGAGCTACAGAAAAACAAATAAAACCCCTTTTAAAAATTGCTTTTCATTTTTCCCTTCCAGCTGCTTTTCTGTGGTAAAAAATTGGGTTGGGGATGAGGTGAACAGGAATTGAAAAAAATTCCCCTCCCCGACGACACTTTTGGGTAGACAAAAAAAATGCCCGTCTAAATATTAAAAAAAAGTGTGGGGGAAACTCGTAAAAGGGGTAAATGTATGCTTTACGCGGATGAAAAAAGCCCTTGGGGGGAAAAGCTGTTACTAGTGTTAACCCGTTATTTTGCTGATAACAAAAAAAACTAAAACTTTTCCTTATGCTGCAAAGAACTGGTGAAAACCACAGGACAGGAGATATTTTTTACAGTGACAGAATACTTGAAAGAAAAGGATTGTCCCTGGAAAATGTGTAGGGAAATTTTTTCAATGGCTTCCATCCATGGTGGGGTCGGTTAAAAAAGGTTTTTTTGTCCCTTTGTCAAGAAGGGGGAACCCCGTTTTGATTACTACCCATGTTTCTTGCACCGTGGGCTCTTTTTGCCCAAAAAAACTCGGGGCAAGAATTATAGTTTTTTCTTGATGATTTGTGAAAATTTGGGAAAACTTTTTTATAAGCCCAACCCCAAAACAGTCAAAACATTTTTCCCTTTTTGTGGGGAAGGGAAAAGGGATCTCCTCCGAAGGGCTTCTCCCCCAACAGAGTCCCGGGGGTTATCAAGAGGCAAAGTTTATCCCTGGGGCTGAACTGAAGAGGAAAAGCTCCTTTTCTTTTTCCCTTTAGGAGAAAACTGAATTTTTGCGAATTACTTTTCTGATGGAAAATTTTGGGGTGGGAAAATTTTGCTACTTTGGATACATATTTGAAAAAATTGAACAAAGGGGAATGCAAGTATGAAAGGAAAAATGAAAAAATATAACATCTCCCGCAAAATGAAAGCCTTGGGGAAAAAATTTTGGCTCTGGAATGAAAAGGGGGGAGTGAAGGCAAAATTGACATTTTTCAAAAAAATGTGAAGCTTAAAAATACGACATTGTTCCATTCTTAAACAGGGCCCCTTTAAAAACCTTTGGAAAGGAAAAAAAAGAAAATATTTTTTCCCAAAAAATCTTTTTGAAAGTTAGACCCGGTTTATAAATCCCTTTGTTTAAAGTCCCCTTTAGCAAGCCCCCAAATTTTTGTATTTCCTTTAAGAAAAAGGAAAATAATCAAAATCCCCTGACCGCCACCTAAAAATGCAATATTGGGTATGACATTTGAAAGTTTTTGGGTTCAAATGGAAAACGAACACCCACATAAAATTTCCCAAAAAGGGGCCCCGAAAAAAACTCATTTCGTTTTCAAACTCACATCGGGTGAACCCGGATTTTCGCCCCCACAAAAAATTTAAAAAATAAGAAAGGAAAAAATTTTTGGCGTTTAAGGGGAAAAGAAGGGGTGGGCTGCAAATGTCCCTCCTAAAATAGAGCGGATATGCAAAATCCAAGGGAGGACACGTTCCCACTGGGTCAGGTTATGTTTGTTGGAAAAGTAGTTTATGGTTTCACATTAATTTTTATGTCCATTCCTTTTATAATATATATAATATATATATATTATATATTTTATATAAAATATATATATATTATATATATAATATATAATAAATATAAAATTTAATATGTATATATATATATATAGATAAAAAAATATATTTTAAAATTATATAAATAATATAAAAATATATTTTTAAAAATATATATTATAAAAAATTATATAAATATTTAATTATTTTATATATATTTTTTATATAAATTTTATATAATAAAATTTTTTAAAAAATAATTTATATATAAAATAATATTTTTAATATATATAATATATATATAATTTTAATAGCTGCTGCGCCGCCCAAATCCAAAATATAATCTAGTGCCCCGGCCGTCCAGTAAAGTTTGAGAACCTCTGACCTACACATTCCCTTGAAATAAAGAGAATGACCAATCTTGGGTGGTCAAGAGATGCTGTAGCATCTGGATCCCCAAATATATTTTTTCGCGCGAAATTTCCCCTTCCTTCCCCTTCCCCTCTATCCTCTTCTTCCCCTCTCCCCATCTTCCCTTCCCCTCCCTATACCTTCTCTTCCCCCCTCCTTCCTCTTTCCCTCTCCTTCCTACTCTTCCCTTCTCCCCTACCTTCCTCCCCCCTATCTCCCCCATCTCCTCCCACTCCCTACCTCCCTTCCCCCCCTCTCTTTCCCCCCCCCCCCTCCCCCCTAAAATCAGTGGACGTCACGCCCCGCCAGCAATGAGGGCAGGCGCGGCGGCCATCATGTTGGCAGGCGACCAATCAGAGGCCGGGAAAATGTACGCCAAGAAAAAATATAAGGTTTGGCGATTTTGACCCTTCCCTTACCTCTCCTCTACCCCTTTTCCCCTTTCTTCTTTCTTTTCCCTGACCCCTTATTCCCCCCCTTTTCGCTTCTTCTTCTCTTTCTCTAACCTTACTCTTTTCCCTTTCTCTTTCCTCTCTTTGCTTCCACCTTTCCTCCCCTTCTGTTCCTCTCTCACCCTTTATCTTGCCTCTCTCTCTCTCGCTCTCTCTTTCCTCTCCCTATCTTTTCCCATTCTCTTCTTTCTATAATTTTGTCCCTCTTTTTTCTCTTTTTCTTTCCCTTATATTTTCCTCCCTCCCCCAATAGTCTCTCCTTTCTTCCCCTCTTCTTTCGTCGCCTTCTTCTCTTCCTCCAACCTTTCCTCTCTCCCACCTTTCGTCTCTTCTTTTTTTATCACATTTCTTCTCCTTACCTTTCCCTTTTTTTCTTTTCTCTTTCTCGCACATTTCCTCTCTCATTTCTTTCTCTCCTCTTGCCCTTTCACTTATCCTATCTTTCGTCCTCTCTTTTTCCTCTCATTCTCTTTTCCCTTCCCCTTCCTTATTTCCTCTCCTTTCTTTCTTCCCCTTTCCCCCTCTCATTCTCTTCTTGGTTTTTCCTCCATTATCCTCTTCTTGTTCTTTCTCTCATCTTTTTCCCCTTCCCAATGGCTTTCTTTTCTTCTATTCCTCTTTTCATTTTTTACTTTCCCTGCTTCTTCCCCTCCTTTTCCCCCTCTCTCCTCTCTCCTTTTCTCTCTTCCTTCTCTCTCTCCTCTCTCTCTCCTCTCCTTCCCCTCCTCTCTCTCTCTCTCTCTCTTTTCTCTCTCCTCTCTCCCCCCTCTCCTCTTCTCTCTCCTCTCTCCTCTCCTTTCTCTCTCGTTCTCCTCTCTTCTCTCTCTCTCCCCTCTCTCTCTCTTTTCTCTCTTCTCCCCTTCTCTCTCCTGAGCCGGGTAAGTTGAGAAGGAAGGAGGAAGGAGGAGGAGGAGGAGGAGGAGGAGGAGGAGGAGGAAGAGGAGGAAGGAGGAGAGTTGTGGTAGTACTGAAAAAATTTAAGGAAGAAATTGCTATCAAAAGAGAGAGAAAAGAGAGTTGAGAGAGAGAGAGAGGAGAGGAGAGAGAGAGAGAGAGAGAGGAAAAAGAGAGAGAAGAGAGAGAGAGAGAGAGGGGGAGAGAGAAAAGGGAGGAGAAGAAAGGAAGAAGGAAGGGAGAGAAGAAAGGGATTACAAGGCTTTGCAAACCGGACAGATGAAGGGAAAAAAGACACATCCGGTCTTCAGATAGCCCCTTCTAACTTTTACTGAAATCATGATGTAAAAATGTAAATATTTACGCACCAGACTAAATA
>JACEEZ010023333.1:0-25000 GCA_016584305.1 Chionoecetes opilio
GAACCTGGATATTAAATATGGGAAATTTGAAAAAATCTAGATTCGTTATACAAAAGGCATACTTTACAGACAAAGGGCACTATTTGATGTAAAATGTTTACACAAGTTTATTTTACCCTAATATATCCCATCTTTTATTGTTCATCTTTATGGGGAGGTGCCTATAAAACCTTCATTGACAGCCTCTTTATTAGTCAGAAAAAGTTGTTACGTGTTATGTTCTTTAAAATCGTTATGACCATACCTCAGTATTTTCCGAGATTTTCAAGTTATTAAAGCTTCCAGATATCATACCCTTCAAACCAATTTTTGTACATAAATCCATACACTCTTCCCTTTTAGACCTTGCTTTAGAGCAATACCCTACAATGTAACCCGAAGACCACATGATTTACGTATACCATTGTGCAGGACATCACATGCACAACAGAGTATCTTGTCAGGAGGAACTAAAAGCTGGAACAACTTACCAGAACATTTTATTACTGATGAAAATTTAAAAATCTTTCAAACGTAACTTGATAAAAAGCATGCTTGACAAATACATGAAAATTTATAAACTCTTTACAACCATAAATGTCATATTGTGTGGGGGTTTTTTTTATGGTTATTAAGATTTTTTTTTTTTTATGCATTTAAAATGATTGGGTTTCTATTGTTAACTTCCATATTATCATCCATAAAATATTATTTTTTAAATGGCCTGACCATCCCCTTTCTATGTTATTATGTAATAGCTTTCAGGTCTAAAAAGCTTCGGCTTATTGGACCTGGCTTTTTCACTATATGTAATATGTTCATATGTACAAAACTACATGGCCAAATAAATATATCAATATCAATATCTCTCTCTCTCTCTCCTCGTCTCTCTCTCTCTCTCTCTCTCTCTTCTCTCTTCTCTCTCTCTCTCTCTCTCTCCTCTCTCTTCTCTCTCTCTCTCTCTTCTCTTCTCTCTCTCTCTCTCTCCTCTCTCTCTCTCTCTGTGTGTGACCCGTGACTGTGACTGTGACTGTGGACTGTGAAATGTGACTGTGACTGTGACTGTGTGTTGTGTGTGGTGTTTTTAAATGAAAGCTTGAGTGAAAGACCCATAAATAAACTTAAGTTCCATAAAACGAAAACAAAGAGTAAAAGAGCATAACTGAAAAAAAAATCTATTAAAGAGATGAATGATAGCGGTAATGCCCCCGAATATTCATTGATAATTCTCCTCAGGCGATTTTTACGAGTACAAAAGTTATGATTTGGGGATGGTGATTTTTTTTTCAATATTTTTTTGAATTCATGATATGTGTAATTATTTCACGGGGTTATTTACCTGGTTAATTGATAAATTTTTGGCGTGTTGTTTTAATAGATCGGTGTCTTCACATTAACTACATACTGTAAATCTTGATAACCATATGAACATAAATATGAGTATGAGGTGAACTGTAAAAAAACTGGAAGACATATGAACCACATTTATGTTACGAATAAACACTTTGGGAGCATGAACTACAACATTCTCAAAGGAAATAGGAAGGAACACGTGAACTCTGCCGATTACTATTGCGGGTTAATTCTCTGTTGAAGTTGTTGTATAATGTGACATTAGTTTCATGTTAATCATAATCGTTCATGAGATTCCTCATTGAGGGCTATGATGGGTGGCCACTCGTGCATAGTGGCGCAGGCAGGATACGTATGGTGACGCCTGTGGACGATTATAGGTCATACCTCCCGGGTGGCATATTCCCCAATTCTATGAGTATGTGGTTTCTCAGTGAAGACGCTTGGCTGTAGTTCCGAATCTAACCATACGATTTTCTCGAAAATACGCTCATTTTGATTCCCACACAAAGTTACCATAACAGTCATGGAAACCTAATCTACCCTAACCGTAACCTACCGTAACCTAACCTGACGGGTTCAAGAGTAAACGCGACATACTGTTCTACAAAGGGAATATGCTGCCTGGTGTTCCCGATGAACTCGCCGTCGATAATTGGGTTAATGGGTGGTTAATATTTGGCCGCTCAACGGTTGTTTCAGGTGGAAATCGAACAAGGAGTGAACACAATGAAGGATAATTTCAATAAAGCTGAATATATCCTAGTATAATATTGCTTAGGATATGATACACACACACACCCACCCACCCACCTACCCACCCACCCACCCACCCACCCACCCGCCCGCCCGCCCGCCCGCCCGCCCGCCCACACACGCACACACACACACACACACACGTGTGTGTGTGAGTGAGAGGAAGGGAAGGGAGGCGTGCTCCTTGTAAGGCCAGTTTTCAAGTCGCTTATTGTACGAGAGATTTTAAGGTGATTGCAAAGTAATTTTAGAAGAAGATTAAGGCATTTCAGGAGATAAACGAGGCCGCTGTACAGGTTGGATGTCCGGGATTCCGTCTTGAGAGGTGATTTATCAGGGAAATGATTTCTCGCCTCTGCGTGTTCGTGTGCG
This sequence comes from Chionoecetes opilio, assembly GCA_016584305.1. Lineage (NCBI taxonomy): Eukaryota > Metazoa > Arthropoda > Malacostraca > Decapoda > Majidae > Chionoecetes > Chionoecetes opilio. The sequence continues at coordinate 2,461 of JACEEZ010023333.1, forward strand.
TGTGTGTGTTTGTGTGTGTGTGTTGTGTGTGTGTGTGTGTGTGTGTGTATGTGTATGTGTATGTGTGTTTGTGTGTTTATTAATTTGAATTGAAAATAGGCTACGTTAGGTGAAGTTCTCCATCGAATCAAGAGCAAGTTCATGAATGGCTTGGTGCAGACATCCGTGATTGTCTCTAAACTAGTAAGGAAATCAGATTCGTTCCAGTTGCGGATAAAGGTAAAAACTGGTCTTTGCGATGGAATATGCATATATACATACATATATGCGATCCATAGGGATAGTATCAGTGCCTGCTATCGCCTCCCATAAGGTAATAATAATAACGAACGTTTGACTGAAATCTACCGTAGATAACAGTATAGTCGCCAGCTGCAATAATGTCGCCAGCCGCCAAATATTACGAATCATAGCATCACTGCTGATTTGTATGTGCCACTGAAGATGATACACAGTAGTTTATATCATGACTGTATAATCTACCCTGTTTCAGCGTTGTTTTATGCTTTGCATCTGCAAGTATATACGGTTTCAAATTTCCCTACTCGTTTTTTTTCGGGTGACGACGACGGCTGGAGGACACTCGGAACATAAACACTAGCTGGCGACCATATTGTTGGTCGCCACTCTGGTTACATTTTTGTAATTTGTTCATTTATAGCCATAATACGACACAGATGAAGACACAAAATGACACAGACTCTCCAGATAGCCCCTTCTAACTTTCCTGAAATCATGGCTGTAGAAATTTAAGTATTAACGCCACCAGACGTCTGTAAATAAAAATAAAAACTTTTTCCTGGCGACTTTAGTGTTATCTACGGTAGGAGGTTATTTTGAAATTTGATAATGTAATCAAAACCCATACGAGGCACTTCTGATTATGATACAAAAATAACATCTATTAGACTGAAATGAGATGGAAATTTCGATAATCTATTCCTCATAAAACTGACACCATTGATTGATGACACTGATTTTTTTCAATAGTATGTTTAGCGTGGAAATATATATTGGTATATGGTAATATCGTATGTGAATATTAAAATCATACATATATAGCATTTCCGAAGATGGGCGCAGGAAATTTTTTTTACTGATAATTAAGTATTTTGATAAAGTTTGTATTTTTTTTTTTTCAATACATGCTTCATCAGTGTTATTAGATTTTTGTAATTTTGTTACATGTTCGTAATTTTGATTCTGGAATTTTTCATAAAACTATGTCGGTTCACGAGTTTAATTTGCATAACGTTATGTAGTTCATTGATTATCTGAAACTATTTGAAAAACAAAACAAAAATGCATATAATCCCAATTTTTACAGTTATCTGTTTCTGCTTTGGTGTGCTGAACCGGATTCCCCCTTTGGGTTCCTCGGTCCCCGCCGCCACCATTATTATTAATTACCTGTACCGTCTTCGCTGCTCGCACAGAATCCTTGCATAACGTCAACTTAATATCACATTTTCACCGGCAGGAAGTAAGCAGTAATATATATATATATTGAGGTTGCGGTTGTGAATTTTTGTGCGGTTGTAGTGGGGTTTGCGTTTTTCGACCCACACTAATATATATATATATACATAATTAGTGTTTATGAATACCGCAACGCATACAACCGCAAAAAAATTCACAACCGAACGCATTTCTAGAAGTCTTCAAAACTGCAAGGGCTTTCCATAAGTGCAGTTGCGGTTGTGAAAGTTTGTATAGATAGGAGGCACTTTGAGTCTGATCAAGTGATAAACAAATAAAAGCGACTCTTGGCCGTGAGGCTGGCCCGAGGCCCCGGGAAAAAGTTACTTCCATGTAATTTATCCCTTATCAAATACATTTTTAGTAAAAATGATACTTTTATTTTGGAAACTTTTGTTATATACATATCAATAAAACAGTAAAACACAGTAAATAAATTGCCATATGAGACTGAAGAAATATGCATGAACTTAAATTCACAAACTCTTAGTTTATATATTATATAAGTTAGAGTATATTTCATCATTGACAGTAAATATAATTTACTGCATTTGTGTGTTTGCAAACCTGTGTCAACAAAAAGCTACTTAGTAATTTGTGTACCAAGTGTGGAATCACATTAACGTATATTCTTTATAATTCGCATTTTTCCTAGTATATGATAACCGCAACCGCAACCGAACCGGAACCGCGGTTGTCAAAAAGTCTGATAACTTTTTGTAAAAATCGACAACCGCAAACAACAAACCTTTAAAACCAACGTCATCATAATATATAATATATATAATAATATATATAATATATATATATATATATATATAATATATATATATATATATATATATATATATATATATATTATATATATATATATATATTTTAAAAAATTATATTATATATAATATATATATAGATAATATATAATATATATATATAATATAATTATATATAATATATATATATATATATAATATTTTATATATAAAATATATATATAAAATTTAAATATATATATATATATATATATATAATATAGATATATATATATATAATATAAAATAATATATATATAAAATATATATAAATTATATAAAATATATATATAATAATATATAAAATAATATATATATATAAATAATATATATATATATAATATAATAAATAATATAATTTTATATTATATTATATAATAATAAATATATATATATATATATATATATAATAAATAATATATATATATATATATATAAATAAATATATTAATAATATTATAAATATATAATATAAATAATTAGATATAAAATATAATAAATATATATATAAAATAAATATATAATATATATAAAAAATATATTATATAATAATATATATTATATATATTTTATTATATATAAATATAATATATATATATAATAAATATATATATATATATAATAAATATATTATATATATAATAAATAAAATATATATATATAATAAAATATATATATATAATATATAAATATATATATATTATTATTAATATAATATTTTATATATATATATATAAAATATATATATATATATATATTTTTATATATATATATATATTTACTCTCCCAGTAAGCCCGCACTATCCGCTCAGGGTTATATTCGGGAGTGACCCTTAATCTATTTATTGTATCCTTTTATGTTCCTGAAACACTTTGTCCAATAGCTCTACGGACCCTACGGACACCTACGGACTATGAAGAACCTGAGTAGAGCAATTTAAAAAAAATTTCAGGGTTCACATCTGACTGATTGCCTCTCCTTGGCAGGATCAAAATCTTTCTTTATGGATTTAAAATACCAGAATTTTGTTTCCCTGTGGTCATAATTAAAGTGAAAGCGACACGTTATTAAGTGGCATACTATGTAATTATATTTTTTCTACATCCCGGTACTATTTTTTTTTTTTTTTTTTTTTTTTTTTTTTTTTTTTTTTTTTTTTTTTTTATACATCACAGGGATCGGGCCCAAATGGCACAACAAAAATGGGTAACACAAAGCCCGCTTAGTTGCCAGTCCCTATAAAGAAGACAGTAAGAGAATAAATAAAAACAAAGGGGTAGGCCAATTTAGTTCGGGAGGTGTTTTGGTTATCTTTTTGAAAAGATTTTAAGTCATAGGAAAGTGGAAAAATAGAAACAGGAAAGAGTTCCAGAGTTTACAGTGAAAGGGAAAGAGGAAAGATACTGATTAACTCTTGCTTTGGGAAAGATGGACAGAATGGGGATGGGAATAAAGTAGAAAGTCTTGTGCAGCGAGGCCGCGGGAGTGGGGGAGGCATGCAGTTAGCAAGTTCAGAAGAGCAGTGAGCATGAAAATAACGTAGAAGAGAGCAAGAGAAGCAACCATTGCGGCGGTGATTTAAAAATTGAAGACAGTCAGTCAGAGGAGAAGAGTTGATGAGACGAAAAGCTTTTGACTCAACCCTGTTTAGGAGAACTGTATGAGTGGATCCTCCCCAAACATGTGAGAATACTCCATACATGGGCGGATAAGGCCCCCTGGAAAAGGGGCAAGCAATTAGGAGGGGGGAAAAAAAAAGACGCCCGACGCCACAGCACACCTAACTTCTTAAAAAGCTGTTTTAGCAAGAGATGAGATGTGAGATTTCCAGTTCAGATTTTTAGTAAAGGATAGTCCTAGAATGTTCATTGTAAAAAGAAGGAGACAGTTGAGTGTCATTGAAAAAGAGGGGGTAGTTATCTGATAGATTTTGTCGAGTAGATAGGTGAAAATTGGGTTTTTGAGGCATTGAACAAAACAAGGTTTGCTTTGCCCAATCAGAATAATTGAAAGATCAGAAGTTAGGCGCTCGGTGGCATCTCTCCGTGAATCCCCTTAGTTCCTGTTGAGTTTGGGCGTCTAATAAACGACGTTGAAAAATGCAGGGTAGAATCATCACCTAGGATGGGATAGGGCTTTGAGTTAGACTTAGAAGACCTTAATGTAATAAAAAGAAAAAGAGGGGTGTAGGACAGAACCCTGGGGGAACACCACTATTTATAGATTTAGGAGAAAACAATGTCCATCTACATAGCTGCAATAGAACGGTTTGAAAGGAAACTTAAAATGAAGGGAAAAGAGAGAAGGTAGAAACCGAATGAGGGTAGTTTTGGAAATTAAAGATTTGTGCCAGACTCTATCAAAAGCTTTTGATATGTCAAGGGCAACAGCAAAGTTTCACCGAAACCCCCAAAAGGAGGATGACCAAGATTCAGTTAGGAAAGCTAGAAGATCGCCAGTAGATCGCCCTTTAAACGGAAAACCGTACTGCGATCAGATAGAAGATTGTGAGCAGATAGAGCTTAAGAACTTCTTTTTAGTATAGATTCAAAACTTTGAAAAAGGGAGGAAGTCAAAGCTATAGGAACGGCAGTTTGAAGGATTAGAACGGTCACCCTTCCTAGGAACAGTTGGAAAGTGAGCAAAAATTCCAACAAGAAGGAAAGGTGGAAGTAGATAGACATAGACGGAAATTTGACCAGGCAAAGGTGCAAGCACAGAAGCCAGTTTTTGAGAACAATAGGAGGGACTCCGTCAGACCGTAAGCCCTTCCGAGGATCTAGGCCAGAAAGGGCAAAGAAAACATCATTCCGAAGGATCTTAATGACAGGCATAATAAAGTCAGAGGGTGGAGGAGAAGGAGGAACAAAGCCCCTTTATCAGCCAGAGTGGAATTTTTAGCAAATGTTTGAGCGAAGAGTTCAGCTTTAGAAGTAGATGAGACAGCTGTGGAGCCCATCGGGCGAAGCATAGGAGGGAAAGATGAAGAAGAAAAATTGTTAGAGATGTTATTAGCTAGATGCCAGAAGTCACGAGAGGAATTTGATTCAGAAAGATTTTGACATTTTCTATGAATGAAAGAGTTTTGGTAAGCTGAAGTAAAAGATTGGCATGATTACGCAGAAATATAAAGAGCATGAGTTCAGGAGATGGTGCTTACGGTACCGTTTGTGAGCCACCTCTCTATCTCGGACAGCATGAGAACAAACAGAGTTAAACCAAGGTTGACGGGCTTTAGGATTAGAGAAAATATTGGAATGTACGCTTCCATGCCAGAGACTATGACCTCAGTTTTTGCGCTCTGCACAAAAAGATGGGTCTTTGACATGGAAAACAGTAATCATTCCATGGAAAATCATAGTAGTACTGCCTTAGGTCTTCCCACTTAGCTGAGTTAAGTGCCAGAAGCACCTCCGCTTAGGTGGGTCCGAGACGGTACCGGGGCGATAGGACAGGTTACAGAAAAAAGATTGTTTATCGGAGGAATCCAACGGAGAGAATAGTTTCACAGAGTAAGCAGAAGGGTTAGTAGTTAGGAAAAGATCAAGAAGTTGGGCGTGTCTCCAAGGCGGTCGGAATACGGGTAGGGGCTGCACCAGCTGCTCTAGGGCTTTGGGGGATAGAAAAGTTGTAGGCCCTTTTTCACCAGGTTGGTCAGTGAAAGAAGATGATAGCCAAGCTGGTGGTGAACATTGAAGTCCCCAAGAATGGAAATTTCAGCTAAAGGAAAATGAGATGAGATGTGCTCCACTTTTTATGTTAATAATCGAAAAATTTTACATAGTAGAGGAGTTAGGGGAAGAGATAACAGCACAGATAAATTTTTAAGAGAGTACATTGAAGTCGAAGCCAGATGGTAGAAAATTTAGAACATTCAAGGGCGTGGGCTCGAGAGCAAGTGATGTCATTGCGCACATATACGCAACAGCCAGCTTTGGATTTAAAATTAGAATAGAGACAGTAAGAGGAGACAGAAAAAGGTCTGCTGTCAGTGCCCACAGACAACTGAGTTTCGGTGAGGAAAAGAAGATGAGGTTTAGAGGAGGAGAGATGGTGTTCGACAGAGAGAAAGTTAGATCTAAGGCCACGAATGTTGCAAAAGTTTAAGGAGAGAAGGCTAGAAGAAGTATCAAGACACCTCGGGTCGACATCTTGAAGACTGTCCGACCTGGGGATATTTTTGGTCCCCTCCCCCTCGATCTTTCTAGTGATCGTGACAAACCCAATTACCCAGACCTAATTTCTTTTTGCATGGATAAATTGCATATTACATGAGTAGATGTACCATATATGTAAATCCGTAGTCCTGCATGTAACCAGATGGGATACATGGGACTGGTATACCTGTGACTGCTAAAGGGAACTGTGAGAATGAAAATGTGAACACATGAATGACCAAAACTTCATGAAAAAAACTTTCTTTATACAAGTAATTATCAAGGGAATAATGTATATGAAAAAGAAGCATTACCGTGCAATAGTCAAGCTAGCATTAGTCCTTGCGAGGGACGGGGAGAGTTTGCAGGAAGTAAACAGACAGGAGGAAGAGCAGGTGGAAGGATGAAGAGTGACAAGCGTTTTTACCCTGAACATCATTTAGCCTCATCAATAAAATGTTGGGCTGAGTACTTTGGGCAGTTGTTCACGGTGGACCCTCCAACTGAGCAGTTTCACACCACTGGGTTACAGGCAGTGGATGCCGATCCTCCCATTGACGAAACCGCACCCTCTCTTGACGAAGTCAGAGAGGCTGTAGCAAAGTTGAGGGGTGGAAAGGCAGCTGGTGTTTGTAATATCAGTGCGGAGCTCCTCAAAGCTGGGGGTGAAGCCATGATCCACGGGTTGCATGCTGTCCTGACTGCCGTGTGGCAATCAGGTACCATTCCTCCTGACTGGAAAAGGGGGCTGGTCGTCCCTATCTGGAAAGGGAAAGGGGACCGTCAGGACTGCAACAATTACCGCGGTATTACACTGCTCAGCGTACCAGGCAAGGTGCTTGCCCATCTATTGCTGACACGAATTCGCAGCCATCTGGTGAAGCATCAGAGACCTCAGCAGTCTGGGTTCACGCCTGGTAAGTCAACAACGGACCGTATCCTAGCGCTTCGTGTCCTGGTGGAACGCCGACGTGAGTTTCGACAGGGGATGCTTGCAGCCTATGTTGATCTCAAGAAGGCGTTTGACTCAGTGCATCGTGAGTCACTCTGGGATCTTCTGCGACTTCGAGGGATTCCTGCAAGGACTATTGGTTTAATAACTGGTCTGTATTCTGGGACTGAGAGTGCTGTGAAGTGTGGGGCAGGTGTATCCAGCTTCTTTCCTGTGAATACAGGAGTGAGGCAAGGGTGCGTCCTTGCCCCATCACTTTTCAACGCTTGTATGGACTGGGTATTGGACAAGGTTGTAGAACAAAGTGATTGTGGAGCATCCGTTGGCAACACCAAGATCACTGATCTTGTTTTTGCCGATGATGCAGTAATCTTTGCTGAGTCGCTGGAGGTCCTGGTGATGGCTCTCGAGGCGCTGCACGAGGAGGCAAAGCCTTTGGGACTTGAGGTCTCCTGGCTCAAGACCAAGGTCCAGGTGTTTGGAGACTTACTAGATGAAGCAGTACAGTCTGTTCATGCGTGTGGCGAGGACATTGAGATCTTGGAAAGTTTTACATACCTTGGTAGCGCAGTCCATAATGACGGCGGGTCACGTCAAGAAGTCTTACGGCGGATTGGCATAGCCCACGGTGTTATGGACTCGCTCAGCGGGAGTATTTGGCGTTGTCGGTACCTGTGCAGGAGGACAAAGATCCGGATCTTCAAATCGCTTGTGATCCCTGTCTTACTCTATGGTTGTGAGACATGGACACTAAATAGTGACTTGAAGAGACGAATCAATGCCTTTGGTAATAAGTGTCTTCGCAGAATCATGGGGTATCGCTGGGATGATTACGTGTCAAATTAGCGATTGCACCGTGAGACTGAATCGAGGCCTATTACCTGCATAGTCCGTCAGCGCCAACTTCGGCTATATGGGCATGTGGCACGCTACCCTGAAACCGATTCTTCCCATCGGGTTGTATCTGTAAGAGACAATCCGGCGTGGAGGAGGCCAAGGGGGCGCCCACAAGGCTCGTGGCTGGGGCAAGTTGATGTTTCTTGTCGAGAGCTGCTTGGTATGGGAAAGGAGCCTGCATGGGAACTCGCCCGTGGTGACCCTCGGGAGTGGCGTCGTAGGGTGGGCGAGGCGACGCGCCCCCCGACGTATGCCCCCAATGATTGATTGAATCAAATGTACACGCTCGTTTGATTACTCTTCTTATTTGTTACATATATCAATGCTGAGGAAAAATTATTAACTTACCGGTCTAATGTAGTCATCGAGGACATGCAACATATTATACATATTTTAGTTAGTATGTGGTACGGGAGGCGGTAGCAGAGTGGTTAGCGTTTCCGAGTGGCGTCCTCGTAGACCAGAGTTCGATCACCGATGAGAACCAAATTCCATAGAAAATCTTTCTACACAGTCGAGTGGCCTAAGAACACCCACATAATGCCCATTAACTCTACCTTCGATTGCGAGTGCATCGGAGGACACAGGGGGGGGATTATAGTCTAATCACAGGCGTCATTATACAAATCCTGCCTGCACCACCACGGGCGAGGGCGAGGGCGAGGGTGGTCATCATAGCGCTCAAGTGAACCTCCGGGGCTTACCATCCGAGCCATGGAGGTCACTGCCTACAGGCGCTATAGGAACAAATGTAAAAAGTATATATATATATATATATATATATACATTTATACACTCCATCTTTAAAATATTTCGTCCATTTACAGTAGTAGTAGTATTCCACAAAATATGATAGATACATCATTGCATTCAAAGATAATGATGTCATACGGAATTCACCTACTACAGAGCGACATATGTAATGTTGGCATGATTTCGGTAAACAATTCTGCCTATATATATATAGATAGTATTTGACAATAACTTATGCTATATGAATGGTAAACTATACGCAATTTTTTTTTTTCTCTCTCTCTCTCTCTCTCTTCCTCTCTCTCTCTCTCTCTCTCTCTTCTCTCTCTCTCTCTCTCTCTCTCCCCTCTCTCTCTCTCTCTCTCTCTCTCTCTCTCTCTCTCTCTCTCTCCTCTCTCTCTCTCTCCTCCCCTCTCTCTCTCTCTCTCTCTCTCTCTCTCTCCATATATATATATATATATATATATATATATATATATATATATATATATATATATATTTTATATATATATATATATATATATATATATATATATATATATATATATATATATATATATATATATATATATATATATTAGTTTTTAATATATAATACAGAAAAGGGCTAGCACAATCGGCTAGGGTCAGTAGGTAGGTAGATAGGCAGGCAGGTAGGAAGACAAAAGATATGGATTTTCCAACCACGAATTTTCATATACAAATAAAAAAAATTCCTTTACATCATAAAAACCCCACCATTTTTTTCCGTTTACCGAGGTCGAGGCCGTGGTATTCCAATCATGTCCTTTCCTCTATGAAACCAGACCGTGGTTCGACTCACTCGGCATAGTAATGATGACACGACTTTGTATCATAATTTTGTCTAATATCTATTTCGTATAAAATCACTGTATGCATCGTATGTCTTTTTGTTTGTTAATTTTGTTCTTGTTACTGCTGTGGATGTGATTTGAATGCTCGCTGATTAGATAAGCAATTATTTATTTTGTGTAATTTGTTTGCTGGCTTAAAATTGCGTTTGATAACAGATAAACAGACAGACAGATGGCAAACAGTAAAGGCAAACAAAGAGAGACACGAACGGATGCACAAAAAGCCAATTAGGAACAGAAATTTGATCATGAAAATATACAAAATACATACATACAGACAGACAGATACACACAGACACCGTTCGAGTATCAGAAAACAATTATTCTATTATTTTTCTATACCGGGATATGGTGGTAAAGATCTTCAGTACAGATGGTAATAGTCTAATAGATATACATAATGATGATGCAAGCCTTGGAAAAACTGTTTAAAGTTTGTAGAGTAGATTTTTCATCATCTATAATAGAGAAAAGATAGCAAGATTGTTATTATTACTCGTGTATTTTATTATTTATTTATAATCATTTATATTATTGTTATTATTATTATTATTATTGGTTATTATTATTATTGTAAGCATTGTTATTATTATTATCATCATCACTATTATTATTGTTATTACTATTATCATTAGTATTTTTATTTTTTAATATTTTAAATTGATTTACATCTATTACATAATATATATACATATACATATGCACATACATACACATACACATACATACACATACATATATACATAAAAAACAATAATAAGTGAGCGGGCATCAGCCCGCCGCTGTAGCCGCAGCCACAGTCAGGTCACAGGTGGGCGGGGCGTGAGGTCACTCCCGCTCCTTAGTGTTCATCGGGGGGGGGGGGGGGGGGGGGGGGGGGGGGGGGGGGGGGGGGGGTGGGGTGGGGGGGGGGAGGGGGGGGAGGGGGGTCATAGAGGACAGTTTTGGCGCACACGGCCGCTCCTCGAAACCGCCCAGCCCTCCAGGGTAGGAGCCAGCCGAAAGTCGGTGTGTGGTTAGGACGGACCCCTCGGGGTCTCGGGACCAGCTGCTGGGTGGGGCGTAACGGCTCGTTATTGTTCGTGGCTTGTTTGTGCCAGGCTGCCTGCCTCGATGTCTGCACCAGCTGGCGATACTGTTGCTCTGCGGCACAGACGGCAGCGCGTCTGGCCAGTACCTTGGCCCCATGGATGCTGGGTAAGACAGTCAAGGCCACCGCTGGATGTCTGGTGGCCTCCCGGGCCGCCTCATCGGCCGCCTCGTTGCCACGGACGCCTATGTGGCTGGGCACCCAGTTGAACCTTACGCGGCGCCCCTGCGCGGCGAGGCCCTGGATGTGGCCCAGGATGGCGGTGGTGAGCTGCACGTTGTCCATCGGTGTGCGGGGCTGCCGTAGGACCTGCAGGGCAGACATGGAGTCGGTGTGAATCACCACGACCTCCTCCTGTCGGCCCAGGGCGTGCTGTAGGGCGCGCTCTATCGCCACCAGCTCAGTCTGCAGCGTGGAGCAATGGTTGGGTGTCCTCTAGGACAGCACCTCACCGCTCGTAACCACCGCAGCACCTGTCAGGCCTCTCTCAGGGTCAACGGAGCCGTCGGTGTAGTAGATAGCGACCGCGACGCTGCTGGGAAAAATTGGGTGCGCCACCGCCTGCAGGGCGTGCTGCCTCAGCCCCCCCCCCCGCGTGCAAAACCCCTTCGCGGCCCGGGCGGTGGCGAAACACTGGGTGGCAGAGGGCTGCCAGGTGGCGGAAAGCGACGTAGTTGACAGGGGGGGCGGTCGGGCCCGTCAGCAGCAGGGGGGTGGGGGCCGGGGAGGAGGTGGATAGCGGCGTCTGCCACCCTCTGCAGCAGGTTTTTGCCCGGCGATGGCCCACGCTGCTGCTGTGGCAAGACCCTGCACAGCCTGTCCCGCGCGACAGACTCCCCTTGCCTGGCAGAGGATCTGGCCACCCGACAGGCCACAATCTGTCGAACTCTGGTGGGGGGGGCAAACCGGCCCCCCCTGCATGACGCGGGTGTTTCCCCCGCCGGTCCCCCAGCGGGTCCTCAAACCCGGGTTCTAAAGGACCTCTAACTTCCTCTGCTAGTGAGCGATAACGAGACAACCGGGCGCGCTGTAGTCTAAAAAGGGCGGCCAGGTGCAGTAAAAGAGGCGCAGCACTGATGACTGGCCCCCGGCGTGTGTCCTCGTCATGGCCCTCGACGTTGAGCCTGTCTCAGCCCTCTCCCTAGATACGTGCCCTGAGTATGGTGGAAGCCCCGGTCAAGCCACATTCCGGGGGACTAGAAGGTGGGCCAAACCGCCTGATGCTCTGTATCGTAAGGACAGACCGGGGGGGCAGCGGCCTTGAACCCATGGCCTTGGAAAATTTTACCGATTCTTGGAAACCGCTTTTGCACTTAAAAATGACCAGTAAAAAGGCTTGTGGGTCAGAGAACCCGGTAACCCCGCCAGTGACGACCAGGCCCAAGTCGTGGGGGTAGTTAAAAGGGCCCGGGCCCCTCCCGGACGGCGGGGCCGACCAGCTGCTCCTGGAGGTTAAAAGGGTGGGGCTTGGGACCCCCCCCCCTGGGCGTGCCGTTCTCCCCTTCCCTGTACGGGACTTCACCCCACCCTGGCGCGGCGGTGCCAGAGGTGATCCTCAACCAGGCGAGGAGTCTGCCCCGCACCCCCCGCCCACCAGCGCGGCCAGGAGGGCGTGGGCTTTGGCCAGCTCAAACGCCTTCTCCAGGTAAAGGAAGACGGCGACAGCAGGCGGTTGTCGATTTGGGCCAGGGGGGCCCTGACGTTTTGGGAGGTGCCCCCCCCGTGGTGAAGCCGAAGAGTGTGGGGGGAGTCCCCCGGGCGCCACAGGAGGCGGGTCCACTACCTCTCCGCTGTCTTGGCCGTGAGCTATCAGGAGATGGGGCGCGGCGGGGGGTCCCGGGGTTTAGGGAGGGCGGGATGGGGCCTCCTTTCCACCCCGAGGGCAAGGGCCCACCCCAGGGGGAGTTATTGGGCCAGGAGTCCCGCCCCCCCGGCCCGCCCCAGCGTGGGCCAGCATCGATATGACGCCATCAGCGCCCGGGCGGTGTCCCGTCCTTAGTTTTAAATGTTATTTGATATATTTTTATCCTTAATATTTTTTTATATTACTATCTAAAATTTATCAATTACAAAACGCTTAATAAATTTTCTTGCAAATTTTAGTCAAGGCCTTCATAAAAAAGAGATCGCATCCAAAAACGGAGGGGGGAAAATTTAAGGAATAACTGAAAAAACCCAAACGTATAAAAAATAGATAATTATGAGAAAATAAACCTTCCCAGGGGGGGGAGCAAACAACCGTCCCCCCCAAAACCCTTTCAACACCTTTTTACGAGTTTCAGTCTGTAATGGGACGTGCACTTTTAAATGCCTCAAACTATATGAAATCAAAAGCAAAGGTGAGGTAACGAAATAAAATTTTAATAATATAATATAAATCAGTGGCGTGCTAGGAAGGCGACTGGCAACGCCCAGGGCGGCTCGTCGAGGGGCGGCATGGAGTGCCCAAAGAAAAAAAAAAAAATGATAATAATAATGATAAAAATAATATAAAAAATAATGATAAATTTTAAAAAAAAAATAGTATATAATAGCTCTAGAGTTTTGTCAAAATAAAGGAGGGTGGTGGACTGGTATTGAAGATGCTTGAAATTTTGGCGCAAGTGGAGTGCTCGGTTAGTGTTTAGCGCAGAGCCTTTGGAAATGCGTTCCTTTTCCGCAGTCGTTCCTTTATTCCATAATTTAGGTATCTCTTAGTTTTAATTGACACCGTTGAGGAGTGGGGGGCCCAAAAACAAAGGAAAAAAAAGGTTAAACCCGGGGACCCAGGTGAAAATATGAAAAAAAGGGGGAGAAATCGAAGAGATTAATACAGCATCTATGTTAGTGTATATATATTTAAATTTTATATTTTATTATATATATATAAAAATTATTATATTATATATATTATTTATAATTAAAACTCTCTCTATTTTATGTGGTGAAGGTAGAAAATAGGGTATAAAAAACGCAATGGTTTTTTAAACCTGTGTCGCTATGCTTTTACAGATGGGGCAAATTAACCCGATTGAAAACTATCTTGCAAATTCAAACAGAAATAGCATGCTTATTGAATTTGAAAAGTGTGTACTTGCAACAAAACCATTAAACTTAACAACCCATATGATTTGGTAGGTGAAATCTTTATGGTTTCCTTTGCTTGTATTTACATCCTAGGTCTGAACCCAAAAAAGGGAATTTCCCAAATTTGTTGGAAACTTAAACCTTTGTGGACTTTTGGACTTAGATTTCATATCAGGGGCGCCCCAGGTTTTTTTTCGGGTAAAGGGCCAAAATTTCTTTTTTCCCCAGCATAGTAAACCCCAGTTTCCTCGCTACCTCGGGATGGAAATTTCCCCGCCATCACTGATTCCTTTCCAGGTAATTTCTTTTTCAGCTACTAAAAACAATAGTTTTGGTTCTTAGATGTTTGCCCAAGATTATCGGAATCATAATGGGACCAAATGAAGGGTGGGTGGTATGGGCGGGGACGTGGCACATCGCTGAACCTTTAATTTTTTTTTTGGACACATGAAGATCCCTCCCCCAATTTTTCCCACCTGAAATCCCCCCCCCAGCCCTTTCCCAACCTTTATCCACTTTTGACATTCACAATACTCCATATTGCCCAAATACTATCAGGACCTAACTAAAGGGCGCCCCCCGCCCCCCCCACTTTTTCACAAACCTAACCGGGAAATTTGGTTTCCCTAACCTACCAACGGGGTTATTAACCACTCTCACCCACAGAAGATCAGCCCCCCCCAAGTGATTTGGGTGGGGATTTTATGATCCTTTTTTTTAACCCGACTGATAGTAATTCTTTTTCTTACGAGGGAATTTTTTTTGGGGGATGGCCCCATTGGAAAAGGGGCAAGGGTGGCCCCTTCTATTTGCTAATAGTTTTTTGAAATGTGAATTAAAAAACAGTCACCCCTACAAAATATGCACGCCTCCTAATACACACATATTGTTATATGGCAACTGCGCCACGAATGAAACATGCCCCCTCCAGGCAACCATGAACTAGTCGCTCCCCTTAGCCGGACCCGACCCCAGCCCCCACGCTGGTGCCGCCCTATCTCGTTTTGAATAATCACCAGGAAAGATGCTCGTTTCTCCCTTTGGGATAACCCCCTCCTCAACCACCCGGGTCAATCACGCAAACCTGGGCCCCATGGGCAATCGAGATATAAAAAATTAAGAGCGGGCCCGATCCCGCATTCACAGACTCCCCCCCGGGACCCACAGGCATTTTCTTCACCACCCCGCTTCTTCCCCGGGATTTACTTCACTCCACTCGTGTGCTGTGTGCCTGTGACAGACGAAAGGGCCCGGTGGACGCGTTTAGGGTAGGGAAACCCAGTTCTTAACGGCTTTTGTGTTTTTCTTTAGTGTCTTTTTTTGTACGGGGCCCTTTTGGGGGGTTCCCCATCCCGTTTGGGTACGGCTGACCTTGAACCAGGTGCGGGGGGCCAGAAACCCCCCCCCCCCCCTCTTCTAACCCCCCCCGCTCCACACCACACACACACACACCACACACAAAAACTCAAATTTCCCCTGTTTTTTTTATTTTCCACGTACTGTGGTTTCTTTTCAATCAGTGTCCCTTCAGATTCTTTCCCCCGTTTTGTCCCCCCGCGGCTAGCGGGTCTAGGTGACGAAGGGGAAATCGTTCCCCCCCCCCTTTGAAACCCCTAAACACACATTCCCCCCCGCTACCCGGAGACGCGATATCAAATTTTTATTCGCTATCTGGGGGGTCCCGGGGTTTCAGTGTAACCGAGCATCCGGATAAGAGCAGAGGGTTTACGTGATGAGGAGGGGCGATTTGGACAACGAGCCAGGAGAAAGGAGGGGGATTCACGGGTTTAAGTTCTTGCACACTTTTGTCTCCCTTTTCACAGACCGCAGTCTCGGCCCAGCGCACGGACATTCCCTTTACCCCCGGCCCCCCCGATGCCGGGGTGAGCAGCGCAGTCCCCCGGGCGCGACAACCCCAGCCCCCCTCGCCCCTTCTTCTTTGGGGTGCCACCCCACCGTCGCGACCTCAGCAGCAAACTGTGGCCCACAGTCCCCGACGTTGCTGGCCCACCTTTCCTTTCCCAAATTTTTTCCCCAGTGGCGGTTGTGGGAAGATTACTCTACCATGCTGGATTCACAGGGCTGCCCCGACTAAGAAAATCTTCCTCTGCGGGTGCTTGTCACGAGTACAAAGGATCCTAGAACAAACCCCAGGGATCGCAATGACCTTCCTTTTCTGGCAGAGGGCTGAACCCACAGTCCCACTTCAAGTCAACGAAAGAAGCCTACGCCGTCAGAATTCTGTGTTTTAAAAGGTGACGGCGATCATTCTCCGATTTCTTGTACGCGAGAAACCCGGCAGAGGAGGTCGTTGTGTACTGGGAACGCTATGACGTGCGCGGGGATCCAATTGAAAATGGTTCTGCGATGGGTGTGGGAGAAAGCATTCAAGCCTTATCTCCTAACACGGGGTTCTCTTCAGAAGGGGCACCTGTTGCCTTCTTCAGGCCACCCCCCATACAGCCTCCGCTATATACTCTCTCCAAGCCGCTTCGCGTCAGTTACCTACAAGAAAGGGAGGCGCCACACAAGACCCTCATTACCTCAACACCCCCCTTTAGGCCAGCGGTGAAAACTCAACATAGAAAACGGGTTTCCCCCCCTGTTCACCCCCGCCAATCCTGTGCGCGGGTCGGCCCAAAAGGGGCCAGGGGGGCGTCTTTCTATAACTGCGGCCTCAAGGGGGCGGGATGACAAAGTCCCGCCCAAGACAGTCCAAAGCCGCCTCTGCCCAGGGCCCGGCCACTACAAGGTTCTGCCGCAACAAGCCTACCACGAGGGGCCCGGGGGGCGCGTTAAAAAGTGGTCGCGCCAAACCCCCCCACGGCGTAAATACGCAACTGCTAGCCCAACGATGTCTACCTTCCAGGCCATACTACCACCCCCCGGGCTTGGGGTTCACCTGGTCACGGCGAGTCCACTTTAAGGCTCCCCGATGTTACCAACACAGGCCCGACGTCACTGTCATCGGCCGAGACCCTGCAAATGCTTTACTCCCCCCACAGCCTACATCTCTACCGTCCACTATCCTGACAGCATGGGGCTAATGATACCTGCTGGGATGTTTTTCGTACTTTTACGGGTCCCCCGGGAATCTTTTACCGCCAGATACAGGGCACGAGGGTATTCAAAGCCCCTCCTGCCTACGGCCACTGCATGGGGCGGCTATCATTTCACCTGCCTTTCGAAGCCCTATTTGGGGTCAGCTCGTCACAGAGCGCTGAGATACTCTCCCCCCACCCCGTCCCCTCAGCTGCCGGGCCACTTTCGCGCGAGTTCCGGACGGTTACTTCCAAGCGGGTTCAAAAAATCTCCTCTGAAAACCCCTGGTGGGCAAACCCCTGAGGGTTTACGTGAAAGGGGGGACCTCCATTTTGCCATTACACACCCAGGAGGTTCCCCCTTTCCGCGTAAAATTTAGGAGGAAATTTAGTCGTGACACTCAGGGAACTCAAGCCCGCCGGTGACGACCCCTTTAGAGTGGGGTCACCCGCTATGTCGTGGCTAAGGAAAAGGCGTGAGAATCACGGTTGATTGCGAAAATCAACTCTCAAATGGCCCGCCCAACACATCCTGCCCCCAAACCCCTTCAACCCCTGTCCCAGTGCAACCCCTCACGGTTTTTTACCACGCGGACCCCTTTTGCGGGGATTGGGAGTTGGAAAAACACGAGGACGACCAAACCTGACAACCTTTATCACACATACGCCGCTTTCAACAATGAGATTTCCCTGGGTTTTTTCGGCTACCGGCGACCTATGTCTCCGCGGGACCTGGCCCTGCAGGGTTAGATAACTGCGTTAAGGGGGTTGACGACATTCTCCTCTTCGACGACATTTCCCCCACACCTTAACGTATTCACCGATGCTCCTGATTCGCAATACGGATCACACTTAACAAGGGTAAGGGGGTGGTCGCCGCGCCTAGTGTGAGCTTCCCGCGGGTTAACCCCTCACTGGGGTGTGGCCGCGGGTGAGGACAGAGTAGTGCCATCCGGGATTCGCGCTCCCGCTAACTTTACGACCTCCCCTCTTCATGGGCCCGGGGAAACCCGCTGTCGATTTCACCCGCCACGCCGCGCCGCCCAGCCACTCCGCCCCCTGATGAGCCCGAAAGAACGTTTATTGACACCTGATCACGACAGGCCCTTTATGTGTCAAAGGCGCTGTTTGACCCGCCGATTCTCGCCACTTTTACCCAGCCTTCCAGTTTTTCTTCAAAGTGCGCCTCCGCCTCTACGGGGGTTTGGGGTTTCCCCTTTTGCAAGACCCTGGCCCGGGACGTCATTCTCGTTCATGTTGCTCAAAATTACTCGCTGACGCCGAGACCCCTACGCCCTTGAAAGAAGCGCTCGCCCCCGCCGGGCCATTTTAAAGGAGGCCTTTCTTTTAAAGGGCCCACGACTTCACGTTGATGAGGACCCTCGACCCCCGATCCTTCTCAACCACTACACCTTGGACGCGGTTTTAGAACCCTCGCCCTCCAACGCCTCAAGGAAAGTTTCGCCCTACCTGTTTACGGCCCTGGGCGTGCTGGAAACAGCTCTGTCCCCCGGCCCTGTCACGAGCCCCAGTTACCGCCCCCCCCAGAGGCGTGATGGTGTGCCCGAAGCCGCAGCACACCTCAGGGCGTTGTCCCCAACTCCCTAACCCGGATCAGGGCCCTTTCCCCCCGTCCCCACACCAAAACGCCCCATAGGACGATCCAGGAACTCCGAGCCGAGCAGCGACAACCCTCGTACACCCGCCTGCGGGCTGTTGGGCGTCGGATTCCCTCCTAATCTGTACACCCCGCACACTCTCTACCCCCCACTGGGGAAATTCCCCCTGCCTTACGCAGCGGGGTGTTGTAGGCCCGAAAAATTGTGGTTCCTGCAGCCCCCCCCCGCACCCCTTTCTCGGGTGCCGACAGTCACGAGGTGTCGCCCCCGAAACGCCGGGCACAGCAGACTGTCTTTGGCCCGGGATCGTGCCGACTTTTTCACACGTCCAAGCCTGCGAGCCAAGCCCGACCTAAGCCCAGTCAAAAACAGGAACCACTACTTGGGGGACGACCACCCCCCAGGCCTTTCGATCCATCTCCGCAGACTTTTCTCCCTCGCCGGGAAGTCGTTCCCGGTCATCGCGGGCGACTCTCCGGGGGCCTTGGCGTCCCCCTGCGGGGGGGAATACCGCCACGCACACCATACGGCTCTTTTGCCGGACTTTCCGGAATTGGTGTCCCGCTCCACCTCAGGCTGAGGCGGGCCCCCTTTACCAGCACTGCCTTCCGGGAAATTCCGGAGGCTGGGGTGTCACCACGCGGGGATCTTCGCCGCATTACCCCCAAATCTAATGGGCCACGCTGAGGCGGCCGTCAAGTCGGTGAAACACCTCACCTCAAGACGGGGCCCAAAACCCTCGACAGTGAAGACTTCGACAGGGGGCTCCGGAGCTTCCAAACACCCCCCAAATCCACGGGGGCGATCCCCTGGATACCTTTATGGCCACCCGCTCCGCCCTGTGTCCCCGCCATCCTGAGTCCTTTTCGGAGGGTGGCAGGCCCCCAAGAGGACTGTGACGCCCACTGTGCCCGGCTGAGCAGGTCCAGGGTCAGTACGACCAGCATGCCCGCCCCTACCCCGGCTGTGTGTCCGGGCCCGACCGTCCGTGTCCAGGACCCGACACACACCGCTGGGACAAGGGCGGGGGTTTTTAGAGCTGCGGCACACTAGGGACTTCGAGGTGCTCCCCTAGGGGCGCGTCTGGTGGGGAAACCGCCCCTTTTCCTTTGACCCGTTCCCAACCCCCAGTGACGACACCCCCCCCCACATCCCCGTGTCCCCCCGCTCGGACGAGAAAATCACGTCCCCTTTTATTTACCCCCCTGGACCCCCCGCCGTTTTCAAGAGGCTCAAAAAAAAAAGGAGTCCCCTCGAGACTACGCTACGAGCGTGAAGGGGGAGGGAGGTGTGGATATGTGAATATAACCAGACAGTCCACCTAATAATTGCACGCCCCCTATACACACATATTTTATATGGCAACTGCGCCAGATGTGGCAACAGTGCACCGCCCTCCAGGATACCAGAATAGCGCTGCCCTATAGCCCGGGCCCCCAACACCACCCCCCACGCTTTTGATCCGGCCTACTTGTTCTTTAGAATAAAACACCCTACGGGAAATCCGCTTCTCCTTTGGATAAAAATCCCCAACCCTCCCGGGCAATCACTGCAAACCTCGAGCACCAGTTTGTATTATTGTGTATGTTGGTCTTTGGATACCATGCCTTTCAATTAGCTAAATATGCTGTATGGTTTCCTTCCTCCTTTCTGAGCTAATTGATTGATTTAATGCCTAAAAAAGGGAATGTGCCAGACATCAGAGGTCATATGGCACAAAGATATTGTGCAATGTGTGATTTTATTGTGCAACAAATATATTCAGTCAAACGAATATAATCATTTCATTGTAAATTCAGGGGCAACTTCTGAAATATTTTGGGCACCCTCTGGCACTATTTTTTTTATAGTCAGGATGAGGAGCCTTCTACAATCGCCTTTTTCTTACAGTAGTTATAATTCCTATCTATAGTAATTTGCTTCTCTATTTTATTTGTATGTATAAACTACAATTTTCTCTTTGTTTGTTTTTGTTTTTATGCTTGTATATAAATTGAGTTTAATTTTCATTATTTTGGTATTTGTGTAGTATATTGATGGTTCTATATATATTTTTTTTTATAATTGTTGCATTATTTGAAATGCTACGGATTAATATTTTGGTTTCTAGTATCTTGATAAAAATATTTAGTGTCGAATTTTGACTTTTTGTGTGTAACAACGGAAGATAGGGGGGCGGGGGCGCCGAAGTTAGGGTTCGCCCAGGGCGCCACACAAGCCAGGACCGCCATTGGTAGTAATGATATAAATAATAGTAATAATAATGCAGTAATAATGATAATAACAACAATAGCAATATTTATAATAATAATGCACACCACACACACACACACACACACACACACACACACACACACACACACACACACACACACACACACACACACACACACAACACACACACATACTCGGCAAATAATGAGCACCATTTGAAGGAAAGACTGGATAAATGTTGATATGGAAACGGGACCACACGAGTGTAGCTCAGGCCTTGTAAATACAACTAGATAAAACACACACACACCACACACACCACACACACAACCACACACAACACACACACACACACACACACACACACACCCACACACACACACACACCACACACACACACACAGTGGCTGAATCATAACTTTTATTTCTTCCTACGAGTGTGGGTTTTTTTTACTTGCCTCGTGGAAACTGCATTGTCCTCGTAATAGTCAGTTTTACATCATTAGTGCAAAAGAGTAAAGCGTTTGTGTACTCTGGCTGGCTCTCCATAAAAACCCCCTTCCTCTACTTTTTTCCTTTTTTTTTTTCCTCATAGGGAAAAATTTACGTTTTCCATGAGTTTAATGAGCCCATTCTTTTCCGTCTGCTCGTGGGAGGTAACATAGGGGCAAAAAGAATGAATGAAAATAAAAAAAAAGCTTTCCGTTTTGAAGAAAAAAAATAGTCAGGTAAAGTAGATGGTTTCCCGTTTTTGATTTTCGTGATGGTACCGTTTTCCAGGTTGGTATGAGACGCATAGAAGGGGCAGAGTGTTGTGTTCCCCCCCTCTGCTGCTGTGTTTCAGCTCCCTGCTCCCCTTAGATTTTCTTTGCTTTTTGGGGTTTTTTTGTCGTTTGTTTTCCCTCTCACCTAAGCAAGGCCACTTTTGCCTCACTGTGTGAAATATTATTAAAATGTTAAGTCGCTAAAAAAAAGTATCGTGTTTAAAAACATTTTTGTTTTTTTGGGAGACTGTTGTGAATGTATTTTTGTTTTTTTTCGTAAGAAAAACCATATCTTAGCTAAACCCTTTCAGCTTTTGACTCATTTTTCCTTTGATTATATAATAATGTTACGGCCGATTATTTTGATTTTAAAACCAGCGACAAATCCCGTCTACATTCACTCGCTGCAAAAGGACCAAAAATAAAAGAAAAAGATAAAAAAATATCGATAAAAAAACAAGGAGTGATGAATAATTTTGGGAAAAAATAGGATGGTAGCGATGGTCTGACGTCTGGCTCACGGCGTCCACAATTAGAGCGGGAAATAGTTTTAAAAAGCTAAATTTTGTAGTGGGCCCCATGGTGTAGCGGGAACACGGCTGCTCAGGGAAAACAGAAACAGGTTCACCCCCTTTGGGCGTAGATGTCACATCTACTTTTCATTTTTGTATCCTGTATAATGATATGTAGTTACAAACATTTTTTATAGTACTTCATGATAAAAAAATAATTTTTTTTGTAGAGTGAAAGGAAGGGCACTTCACACGAAAGACTTCTCGTGGGCCCCTTTTGATTGCCCGGGTCGTGTGGGGAAGTGTCT